>JAUJYO010000331.1:0-20223 GCA_030737845.1 Acorus calamus | reverse complement strand
GTGTTCAAATAGATACGAGTTTATCTTTGAGAGTCTTATAATTCTATCATCAAGTACTAAACGCTGGAAATTGCAGGAAGAAAGAATAATAGTTCTCAAGTATTGAAAGCTTTTCATGCATGGAATTTCTTTAGATAAAGTGCATTCCACGAACCTGAAACCTCGACTCCTTCGGCATCTACAAGGCGGTAGGCATTCCCGGAATAGGCATGGGTGATCACATAGGGTTCCTCTCATGTGGGTTACAACTTCTCTCTTGGGTGAGGCTGTCTTGATGGCATGATTTGCTTAAGTACTAATTCCCCGATTTCAAATTTTCTTTTTATTACATTTTTTTCAAATGCCCTTGCCACCCTTCTTTGGTAGGCCTGGGCATGGTCTGCCGCTTTTAATCTTTTCTCGTCTAGTAGTTCGCTCTTTTGGCATATATTTTAAAATTTTATGTTTTCAAAAGTGAGGAAACAGATGCATATTTATGTTTTTGAAAAAGGGGCCCACGTTGGCGAATAAGTTTTTTTTTTTGGAAAAAGAACGGAGATAGAGTTTGGGAAATGATTTTGTTTTTAGAAGGAAAGTCTGGAAATACAGTTCGTAAAGCGTTTTCGATGAAAATCATGGAATCACGGCTTCGTAAAATATTTTGTTTTGAAGAAGAGTGTGGAAGCGTAGATTTGGAAAACGTTTTCGTTTTGAAGAAGATTGGAAATGTATTTTGTAAATATTTTCGTTGTTTGGTAAACAAGTAAAGAAAGTTTGGGGAAGTGCTTTATGTTGTTTGGAAGTATGAAAATACAGTTTTGTAAAGCTTTTGTTTTGAAGGAGAGTGTGGAAAACATGTTTTTAGAAAACATTTTTTTTTGTTTGGAAAAAGAGTGGAAATAAAGCTGGAAACAAGTATGTTCAGAGTTGGGGAATGAAAGCTGATTAGCATGTATATTTTGGATTTTGGTTATTTATTTATTTATTATTTTTTTTTTTAAGAAGGCAGGTAAACAAATATGTATAGGGTGATGAAAACGAAAGCTAGTAAACAAATATTTTGATCTTTTGATTTTTAGAGAAGGTTGTAAACAAATATGTACAGGATGTTGAAAGCGAAAGCTGGTAAACAAATATTTTGATTTTTGATTTTTTAGAAAAGGCTGTAAACAAATATATACAGGATGTTGAAAGCTCACCCGGGGGGATCGGTACCTGGTTCTTGGATTCGCATTGTTTCCTCGAATCGGCTTCGCTTGGTCGGCCGGCTGATGTCCGGTGGGGGTCCCCTATTCCCGAACTCTTCCTGCATGAGCCTCTTCAAGGGTCTTCCTTGATGGAGTTGTTTTTCGTCGGTGGAGCCTGGTTGCCAACATGCAAGCACCTCTAGCCGGATGCGCATGGCACAAACGCTCCAATTCCGGGCCCGTGTCTCGTTAAAGCATGCTTCTTCCCATATGGATACCACTTCGTCGCGGTACGGGAAGCGAAGACATTGGTGTCGGGTGGATGAGACGGCTTCGATGCTGTTGAGCCATGTCCTCCCTACAATCAGAGGGTGGGGCGATTGAATGTTCATTACCATGCAGTTGACGATGGTGGAGACCGGGCTGATCTTTAGTGGGAGCGTGACCAGTCTGCAAGCGTTCTTGCGTGTGCTGTCGAAGGCATAAATGTATTCGTCTGAGGGCTCCAATCTAGGAACCCTGCCTTCTAACTTTTGGTAGGCGGAATATGTAAGAACGTTAGTTTCCGCTCCCGTATCGATGAGAATGTGCCGGAATTCCCTTCCTCCGAGTATGGCAGTGATTGCGAGGGGTGCGGGGCGTGCTCTGGCTTTTGCGACTTCATGGGGGAGGAAGGTGATCGAGTTAGGCTCCGTAAGATTGCTTGGTGGATACAGGGTCCTGGCCGCTTCTTCTGAGGGATAGTTGTCGTTATAAGGGGACCCAGGTGAGCTACCACTTTCATCCTCGTTCCCCGGTCGCAGGGCTACTGTGAACATATTATGTATCACCCAATTATTCTCGTTCTCGTACTGGAGACGTGCCTCTCCCCAGATTGTTAGTATATGACTCAAGAAGGGTAGTCGAAGACATTGGTGCCGGGGGGAACAAATAGCTTGGGCTGTCTAACCACGGTCGCCCTAGCATCAATGGGTACCTTGTGTCGATGTCAGCCACGAAGCAGGCTACTTCACAGATAAGAGGGCCAACAGATAGCTCGAATGTTCCGGGGCCACGGAGAGTCTTCCCGGTATGGTTGAAAGCTTGAATAGTATGGTGGGCCGGTTGGACGGGAGGACGGCCTAGTCCGGGTATCTTTTGGTAGGTGGAGCATGTCATTATGTTCATCCCTGACCCTGGGTCTGTAGATACCCCAATTTTGACCGTCCAGAGAGACAGAAATACTTCAAGTAACACACGGAAATATCCCACAGGTGGACACCAATAGAGAACCAAGGATTCGGTAAACCGGAAACCCTAAACCTAGCCTTGACCTAAACCATAAACCTAAACCAAAACCTAAAACCTAACCCTAAGCCAAAACCCCAAACCCTAGCCTTGACCCAAAACCAAAAACCCTAGCCTTAACCTAAACCAAAACCTAAACCCTAACCCAAAGCCAAAAACCCCAAACCCTAGCCTTGACCCTAAACCATAAAACTCAACCAAAACCTAAACCCTAACCCTAAGCCAAAACCCCAAACCCTAGCCCAAACCCTAACCCTAAACCAAACCCTAGCCCGGACCTAAACCTAAACCTACCCTAAAACCGAAACCCTAAAAAACCCCAAGTCCCCGGAAAGGGGCGGCTAGCCCTAACTAGCCGCCCCTTACTGGGCGGCTAGTTTGCACTAGCCGCCCCCCCCCCCAACCGCCCCCTGGCCGACTTTGGACCAGTCCCCTGGATGGGACATAAAGCAGCAATAAATGCTGATCATTGTGACGGGTCATGACCTTTAGCCGCCCTCTCTTGGCCGGATCAATCCAAGTAACCGACCCAAGCCACCGCTTGTCAGAGATGGGACGTTTGGCAGGTCATGATGGGGGCGGCTACCAGGAAGTAGCCGCCCCATCCCGGGCGGCTAGTTAGCACTAGCCGCCCTTCACCTGGTCTCTGACAGAAGAACCAGAGAATTAATGAGAGGTCCAATCAAAGCCACCCACTCCATTACCCCCGGGATATTTCCCTGCCTCTCTTTTACTATAAATAGAGGGGTCCCAAGCCCAAATACAACATCATCAAGTAATCCACAACATCAACAACCCACAAACCCACTTGTCCAACCTTCCCCCACTTGAAATCCCAAGAGAGAGAGAGAGAGAGAGCCCCTTTTGTGAGAGAAATACCCATTCCCTATATAAAATACCCTCTCATCCCACCCTCCATAAACCCAGGCTAAACCTAGCTTAGCCTCTGTCCAAGACCCCACCCTTTTCCTACCAAACCCCTGCCCAAATCCCCCTAGACCCTGGACGGCTAACCCTACCTAGCCGCCCCAATCCAGACGGCTCAAACCCACTAGCCGCCCCACACTTACACACCACCCACACTCCCTTTGTCCCAAGACTCCTTTAGTCAAGCCCCGGAAGCAGAATAGGATTACCAGTTTTTCACCTCTGTGTACGGTATATCCGTGTCTCAGAGTGGAGACTCCACAAACTCTCCACGTAGGCGATCAAATCCGACCCAAACCCTTTCCTGTTTTTAGAAAAAGCAGGTGGCGATCACAAAACCCCTTGAATCCTCTTGAGCCGCTGTCGGGCGCCTCAACCAGGAACGACACCCTCACCCCTTCCGGGAAGACGATCTGACCGAGCCCGCCAGGGCACGCATCCGATCCGAATCCCCGAAGAACCCCCACACACGCGGATTTTTCGACACCGACAAAATCTGGCGATCACGGTGGGACCTCCCTCGTGAAAAACAACAAAAGGTAATCCTCTTCTACCCCCTTTTACAAGCTTGACTAAAATGCTGTCAACCCTCTAGGAAGGTTAGAGTTTCTCACCCCTTGAATTAAATCCTCTTCTACTGTGCATTATAACATCCTTTATTGCTTTGTAAGCCGCACACAGCTGCGCAATCCTTTATTGCTTTGTAAGCCGCACACAGCTGCGCAATCCTTTACTGCTTTCGTAAGTCGCACACAGCTGCGCAATCCTTTACTGCTTTTGTAAGTCGCACACAGCTGCGCAATCCTTTACTGCTTTATTTACTGCTTTCAATCTGCATTCATCCCCCCACTCTACGTCATGGAATCCTACATAGAAGATGAGATATTAGAGGAAAGGAATCACTAAGAGGGTCAGGCCACACAGTTCCTGACCCATCTAGAGGAAAGGATGGCTAGTCTAGGGTATCAAACGGTAGAGGACATGTTTCATGACCTCGCTGACTACCGTCATACCAAGACCTCGAGACAGGAAACCCCTGTCGGAACCCCTAAATCCATTCCCAAAACCCCATTTACACCCAGTCACTCGGTCAACCCGAGCGTCTTTTCGTTCACCCCCCTTTCCCCCGCGAATCCAATGTTCCCAGCCGTTTCCACCCCAGGCCCCTACCAGAACACCCCAAACCCGGGACCGCTAGGCAGCCCTCCCCGGGGAGAAACACTGGATGATACCATCCGGAGAATTCTCTCCGAGACTGGTCCCTCAGCCCCCAAACACATGTCTCTGCATAACCTGAGACAAATCCCGTCAGTCCACCTACCGGAGGGATTCAAAATCCCCAAATTCCGCTGGTACAACGGTCGTGGAGACCTAGACATTCATTTAACTGCCTTTTATCTAGACGCACGCCCGTTTCTAGATAATCAACCTCTACTAGTCTTCCTCTTCCAGAAATCATTGGAAGGAGAAGCACTACAATGGTTCTCCACCCTCCCTGTAGATCACTTGTCAAATTTCTCGGCTGTAAGCGAGACATTTTTGGGCCGCTACGGTTACCAGAGGATTAGGACCCCCTCTATTTCAGATTTAACCGTAGAGAGAATGAGGTCTAGGGAGGAATTCGAACAATACGTGTCTCGGTGGCGCACCCTTGTCCACCGAACCGGCCTGCAACTCATAGAATGTCAAGAAATTGACATGATGTTACAGAGCCTGAGTCCAGAACTCTGTACGAGCCTTTCGTACGGAGACTGCACTACGTATCAACTTCTGATTGACCGCCACAACCGGATTTCCCATTGTGCTGCCCCAGCAGTACAAACCCAGTCCCCACCTATCAGCCATAGGGTTGGACAACCGCCTCGTAAGGCACAAACCCCCACGGTAGAGGGATCATTAACCAAGTATCGGCACTCTACCCGAACGGAGCGCGAGTTCCTGACCGAGGAACAGCTCCGAGACAGTACACGCCCGGATCATCCGGATATGCACCGCCTCGGCAAGCAAATCAAAATTTTACCCCTCGATCAGTACCCGTCCCCGTGCCAATACGACAAAACCCCACTGTCCAAAATTTCCCACTCCAAATCCCTATAATCCATAGCCAAACTCAAACTCGGGCTCCCTTTTACTCTGCTCCCCCAAGAGCACAAAATCCAACCCCTAGGCAGCCCATACAAAGCTCTTATAACGAGGTTAGACCTCCCGCATCCTACGACCAAAGACGAATGGGAAAGAGGGACTCTTACCCTCCCCTCCCAGAAACTTTAACTAGGATCTTTAGGGTGATGTTGGACACAAATAGTATCTCCCTCCCCGACGCCAGGCCCTCACTACCCGGGGCCAGCACGGCGCGTTACTGTCAATATCATCAACAAAATGGCCATACCGTAGAACAATGCATTATTTTTCGGGACTTCGTTTATGATCTTAATGATGACAGGCGACTTGACTGGGCCATGATCAAAGGCCATCTGAGCCAGGGAAATCCCCAAGCACCCAAGCCACTTGGCATATTGACTGACCCCTTGCCAGGTCACACCCAAGCCTCCACATCTAGAGCCCACGCGGTCAACATGATCAGGAGAGGGAGACAACCATCGCCAGAACCAAGCAGCTCGGAAGATGCTACTGATGGCAGCCTATCCGAAGAGTCCGAGAAGGAAGAGCAGAACGAGCCCTTCCAGCTGAACCTCGACGACCATGACCTCGCCATACTCTATGGCGAAGAAGAAGAAGCAATCCTCGCCCTTCCCGCAGTCATCAACCTCGAGTCCGACGAAAGCGGACTAGAAAACCCGGGAGAAGACGAAGAAGAAGAGCCATTCGAGGAGATCTCCGAAGGAGCTAGCGAAGGACCCGAAAGAGGGGAATGTACGTCGGATGATCTGCATCCGGACGACAACGGGTCCTCTAAGAGTACCGACACTGTCAATGGCCCCCGCCGCCCAATGACCATTTCATTCACTGACCAAGACCTCCCGGATCCCAGACTACGAGTCTACCCCCTACACATCCGCGGACGACTCCAAATGTTGTGGCTAAACAACATCTTTGTAGACCCAGGGTCAGGAATGAACATAATGACGTGCTCCACCTACCAGAAGATACCCGGACTAGGCCGTCCTCCCGTCCACCCGGCCCACCATACTATTCAAGCTTTCAACCATACCGGGAAGACTCTCATCTGTGAAGTAGCCTGCTTCGTGGCCGACATCGACATGAGGTACCCATTGATGCTGGGGCGACCGTGGTTAGACAGCATCCAAGCTATCTGTTCCCCCTGACACCAATGCCTTCGACTGCCCTTCTTGAATCATGTACTGACAATTTGGGGAGAAGCACGCCTCCAATACGAGAACGAGAACAATTGGGCCATACACAATATGTTCACCTTAGCCCTCCGACCGGGGAACGAGAATGAAGGCGGTAGCCCACCTGGGTCCCCTTATGACAACAACTCTCCCTCAGAAGAAGCGGCCAGGACCCAGCGTCCACCAAGCAATCTTGCGGAGCCCAACTCAATCACCTTCCTCCCTCATGAAGTCGCAAAAGCCAGAGCACGTTCCGCACCCCTCTCAATCACCGCCATACTCGGGGGAAGGGAATTCCGGCACATTCTCATCGACACGGGAGCGAAAACTAACGTCCTTACATACTCCGCCTACCAAAAGCTAGAAGGCCAGGTTCCCAGATTGGAGCCCTCAGACGAATACATTTATGCCTTCGACAGCACACGCAAGAACGCTTGCGGACTAGTCACGCTCCCACTGAAGATCGGCCCAGTCTCCACCATCGTTAACTGCATGGTGGTGAACATTCAATCACCCCACCCTCTGATTGTTGGGAGGACATGGCTCAACAGCATCGAAGCCGTCTCATCCACCCGACACCAATGTCTTCGCTTCCGTACCGCTGGAAAATAATATCCATATGGGGAGAGGCGCGCTCTAATAATAATCAGGCTAGGAATTGGAGCGTCTGTGCCATGCGCATCCGGCTAGAGGTGCTCGCATGTTGTCAACCAGGCGCCACAGACGAAGAACTGCTCCATCAAGGGAGGCCTTTGAAAAGACTCAGGGAGGGAGAATTTGGGAACAGGGGACCCCCACCAGACATCAGCCGGCCATCAAAAAGAAGCCGAACCGAGGAGGCAATACAAATTCAAGAACCAGGTACCGATCCTCCCGGGTAAGTTTTCATCAATCCTGTACATATTTGTTTACAGCTTTTCCGAAAGTCAAAAACCGAAAAAAAAATTATTTGCTTGCCAGCTTTCGTTTTCACCACCCTATACATATTTGTTTACCTGCTTTCCGAAAAGAAACCAAAAATCCAAAAAAAATACACGCAAATCAGCTTTCATTCCTCAACCCTGAACATACTTGTTTCCAGCTTTATTTCCACTCCTTTTCAAAAACAAAAGAAAAATGTTTTCTAAAAACATGCTTTCCACACTCTCCTTCAAAACAAAAGTTTTACAAAACCATATTTCCTCCCTCCAAACAAAATAAAGACATTTTCCCAAATTTTCTTTACATGTTTTCCAAACAAACGAAAATATTTTACAAGCTGTCTTTACATACTTTCCAAAAATACTTCAAAAACTTTCCCTACCTGTTTTTCAAAAATCTTGCAAACTGCACTTTCACACCCTTCCTCAAGACAAAATATTTCACAAAGCCGTATTTCCACGATTTCTCTAAAAAAAAAAAAAATAACATTTTTACAAACTATCTTTCCATACTCTCATTCTAAAACAAAGACGTTTTTCAGACTTTATCTCCATTTCTCTTTCCAAAAACATATCTATTCGCCAACACATGCCTTTTCAAAACCTAAGTATGCATCTATTTCCACACTTTCAAAAATATCAAAAAAAAAAAAAAACCAAAAAGAGAAAAAAGAAAAGACGAGAAGAGATTAAGAGCGGCAAACCATGCCCAGGCCTACCAAAGAAGGGTGGCAAGGGCATTTGAAAAGAAGGTGATAAAAAGAAAATTCGAAATCGGGGAATTAGTACTTAAGCAAATCATGCCATCAAGACAGCCTCACCCGAGAGGAAAGCTTCAACCCACATGGGAGGGACCCTATGTGATCACCCATGCCTATTCTGGGAATGCCTACCGCCTGGTAGATGCCGAAGGAGTCGAGTTTCCAGGTTCGTGGAATGCACTTTATCTGAAGAAATTCCATGCCTGAAAAGCTTTCAATACTTAAGAACTATTATTCTTCCTTCCTGCGATTTCCAGCGTTTAGTACTTCATGATAGAATTATAAGACTCTCAAAGATAAACTCGTATCTATTTGAACACGTTTCCGCCAAATCATGTCATTCCCTTCACACACGTATAACTAGACTAGATTTGCCTGATAGAAGAAAAATTGCCTACCCCGTGGACTGGGACAATTTAAAAACTCCCCAAAGCAAAATGTCCCTTATTTCCGCCCCGCTCGTATTAACCCTAGGTCAAAATGAGGAGTTACCCGGACCTAGCATATGTCCCAAAAACTGGCTCTGACACTATATAAACACTTCTAGAGGGGAAGCATGAAAAGAATCGGGGTGAAAAACAGAAGAGCCCCCCCTCAAATCAAAAAAAAAAAAAAAAACAACAACACAAAAAAGAAGAAGAGAAAGTCAGGCAAGGAGAGGCCAAACACCCAAGTGAACGGGTTAAACTCTCTATTTAGCAGGCTTTCACGCCTTTACGCACGGTATACGCTAAACAACGGCTATACCAGTACAGATCCAAACAACGGACTGTACCTTTCCACCCATAAATAAAGAAGTGGTAAAAAGAAGAAAGCCAGAGGGAACTAGGAAGTAAGACATGTGCTAGACTGGGACAATTCTAAAATATTGCCTGAAAGGAAGATATTACTCTTACCTCATTCACCCTCTCCCCTTTTACTTTTTTTTGCAATGGGGGTTCAAAATTGAGCTATGTCCACTGGGAAAAGCGAAATTTTGACCAAGGGTAGATCACGTCCAGGTTTACACCTACACACACACTCACGCGAGTTCATTTAGAAACTTGCCTATCCAAAGGAAGCTTATTTGACTTGACTCTTGGTACATTCATGGATTTTTCAGCATGTTTAGAATAATACGATTAAGCATTTGAAAACCATGAACCTAGGAAAATCGACGCCTAAGGCTTATACCCCTCAAATACAATCCTGGTTTGGACATGAGTGACCACAAGGGCTCCTCCACGGGGACTTGATGGTGTCTTTTACTTATGAAAATCAAGAACATTGCCCTCTCACCAAAAAGGGTCATTGAAGAACTAAAATGCCCCCTTATGCCACTTATACTTACGCGTAAGCTTGCATTTTCCTTTTCCAAAACACCTTGGCATCCGATTTTCTTGAAACATTAAAGTTAACCCCCCCCCCCGAATTTAAAATTATCCCCACTCACATGAGAATTGTCCCCACAAAATTTAAAATTATCCCAACTCATATGAGAATTGTCCCCACTCACCTCATGCCCTTCCGCACATGCGTGAGAAGAAATTTGTCCCCACCTCCTACACATAAGTTCTTCTTCACTCACGCACTTGGAATCCCTTCCTTGCGCACTAAAGCCTGGTCTCCCGCACTTTACTTTCTCGCATTTATATTTCCATTCCGCCTTAAGATGGATTGTAGCCCTTGACGATTCAAGCAAGAAGGGCTCGAAAGTCAGTGTAGGGGCGCAATCTGGATGGATTTAACACTTGGTCCATGGAAAGAATGTTTTTATAGGTGTCAAAGGATAAAACACTCAGGAGGACTTTCAGCGGCAGTAGACAAGAAGCAAAACCAAAAAATTGTCCCAGGCAGGGGGCGGCTAAACCCGATTAGCCGCCCCCCAGAGACGGCTAGTTTACACTAGCCGCCCCTGCCCCATCTAGTCCAGGTAAAAACCCAGGCAAGGGGCGGCTAAATGCAAGTAGCCGCCCCTCACTGGGCGGCTAAACGCGACCAGCCGCCCCTCACCTGCTACCCCATCTGCCCTGTCAATCCCAGTCTCAATCAACTCTTCAACTCCTTTTGAATACCTGTCAAAACATTGCTTTCCCAAACATGCATACACACATTTTAGACACATATTCATACACAAAACCTGTATCGATTCCACGCTATAATGATTATATATTAGAATTCTACATCCATCCATAAATAGAAACCTATAAACACCAAGTTCATTCATCCACACACATACACGTCCCTATAGATTAGGAAGGCTTTCTAAAAAAACATTGAACATCCATGCTAAACTATACCAAACCATCCATACAAAACCAGAAATTAAATTGTCCCACGGAAACCATAAATGTAAATTATCTGCTAAACACTTAAAATATAGAAAAGAGATAGGTCCACCGAGAGTTCCGAACTCCAAAACCTTGAGTCGTGCATCATCGAAATATCACCTAAAACCAAAAAAAAAGAAGAGGAAGAAAAGCATGAATTCATCGAAATATCACCTAAAACCAAAAAAAAAGAAGAGGAAGAATAGTATATATATATGCGATGAATTCATGCTTTTCTTCCTCTTCTTTTTTTTTGGTTTTAGGTGATATTTCGATGATGCACGACTACCATGGACCTCAGCCGGTCCACCTCCTCCTCAGCCCGAGAAGCCCTGCCCCTCGCCTGGCCCAACTCCATCCTTGTGGCCGTCAACTCATTCCGGGCCACATCCAACTCCCTCGTCAATTCGAGCTCTCGCTCGGACACCATGGAAGGAGGAGGAGCGGAAGAAGAAGCGCCGTCGGCCCTCGCTCTCGACAGAGCATCCACCTGAGCCTCGAGGACCCGGACCTGGTCCTGCAAGCGTCCTCTCTGTGCCCGCAAGGCCTCTATCTGCCTGGCCCGCGCTTGGAGGTGCTCATTGGCGGTCTTGAGTCTCTTCTCCATCTCGTTCAACTCAACCTACAAAAGCAACACCACTAAGAAAATATTCAAGCAAAACGAAGAAGAGAAGGAGAGCTTCCAAACATACGTAGGCGTCCGGGATCTCCTCCTCCATCGTCCCGAGGATACCCGCATACTCCCGACGATACCAGGCTAGGTATTCGTCACTCGAAGTCACCTCGGGGCGACGCTCCACCAAAGCACCTCGGCCCATCCATCCCGCCACGTACGTCGCGTAGTTCCTCGGGAGATTCGTGTCCCGAGGAATCCCAGCCACCGGGATCGAGGGGCGCTTCGGCAGAGGATCAGGCACCCACTGATGGTACCCAAGCTGGCGGACAACTTGGCTAATCGCATGGAACACGACCTCATTAAAATAGATCAGCCAGATATCCCGCGACAACTCCGCTGGGGCCTCCTCCTACGTGTAGGGCCTCCACGTCATCTGTGAAGCATCAAAAGATAGGAAGAGAGCTTAGTCAAACGAAAACCAAATACAAGCCAGAACAAACCTCGAAGGAAAATTTATACCTCTTCCTCCGTCAAGACACGGAAGGCCTCCCGGAACTGAGCGAGGCGATGCAAGCGCGAGGATCCCCGGGGCGCCCATCTCATGGCCCAGGGGAGGACATGATCAAAAGGTACCAGGGTCGGGCGATCGATGGCGAAGTGCTCGTACCCAAAAATCTGGCAAAGAGAGAGGAAAATTATCATGATCAAAGTGAGCTAAACCCAAAAGAAAGCACCCTCTACTCACACATACCTGGAGAAAGGGCGCAAAACCACCAAGGTTCTTTCCCCAAGCCCTCTTAACCTTCTTCGAGAGCTCCGCAAATAAATGGGCCAGCATCGCCGCTCCCCAAGCGTATCGCCCCATGCCCTCTAGGTCCCTCATCAACAGAAGAGAATGTGAGGAAACCTTGTCAGAGGCAGTCGAGAAGAGGACCCGGCCGAAGAAGTATAAAAAGAACGCCCTCAACTCCCTCCGAGCCCTCTGTGGGCACGCGGCCGCCTCTCTCGCCTCGATCATCGCCCACCGCCTCTCAAAGCTAGCTGCAGCTTCGCCCTTCTGACGCTCTGTAAAGGAGCCGAGGCCGTATTGCCTCGACAACTGCCCAAGGGGGATCCGGTTCAGCGTCCTCACGCGCTCCACGTAGTCCCATTCTCCAATCAACTCCAGGAAGAGTGCCTTATAGTCGGCAAGGGTGGCCGCGATCACTGCCTCCCCAGGCACCGGAAGACCGGTAATCCGATAAACATCCTCGAGGGTCGGCATGACAGCACCGGTGGGGAGAATGAAAGCGCAACTCTCCGGGTCCCACCTCTCCGCCAAAGCCTCCACGTAAGGACGGTGGACGTGGAACGGCTCGATCAAGAAGAAGGAGCGGAAGCCCGCTCCATCCACCAAACTCCTCTCCTCCTGCCCCAGGGCATCGTACCACCTCTTCGTCCCATGCCACAGAGCCCGAATGCGGTTCGGTCTCTACAAGACGAACGAAGGGAACACGGGTTAGTTTAAAAAAGCAATCGAGAGGTAAGGGTTCAACTCTACAAAATTATTTTAAAACCATGCTTAGCAAAATGACACTTCCATATGCTAAATACAGAAACAAAAGCATGAAAGTAAGAAGCTACACTCCCCATATGATCACGCATGCTAGACAAACATCAGCACATCCCACCATGGTCACCACTCACATGCTTTCTTACATCACGCCCTATCATGCTTATACCTTCCCTAAACGCACCTAAGCAATATAGAACTTGGACCCGTGAAATGCATGCATACACTCCCTTATGCTCTACCACGATCAAACACGTACGAAGTCACATACACGTAGAAAAGTGTCGCGTGCAAGCATACTAAGCCGTACCACTTCTCTTTCTTTCATATACAACAAGCATGGATGTATATGTAAAAAATTGTCCCCTTCCTTTTTTTCTTTCAAAACACGAACCCGTCCGCATGCTTACAAATCCCACCGTAATCAAACTATACATACAAGCATGCATCTTAGACTCACATATCACTCACTACTACCTACTCATGCATATTAGACACACATATCACACACTATCACCTATTTATAACACGAAAGACATACACGTATAAATAAAAGGCTAAGACTAAAGGATTAGGAACATACCACGGCCGGTGTGGACCCAGGAGCGTCCACCTCGGCCTCGTCGGGATCGTCCATCCCATCGTCATCCTCCTCCTCATCCTCCTCAAACACGGCCTCCTCGGCCTCGACCCCAACACCCACGCCAGCCTCGGCAGCCCCAGTACCCATACCCTCGGCCTCCCCGGCCCCGTCCCTAGCCTCTCCTACCCCCTCCGCCCTCCCCATAGCCCTACCCTCCTCCTCCTCAGCCCTGGCCTCTGTGGCCTCCCTATCCAGCATCCCGACGAGGGCATCCAACGACGCCCTCTCACTCTCACTCACCCCCTCGGCCTCGGCCCCTCCCTCCATTGCACCCCCAACCAATCCCCCGGCCCCCGAAACCACCTCCTCCACCACTGCCAGTCGATCCCCACACCTCCTCTTGCGTGTATAACCTATCATAACGCTCCCAACCCCCGGGACAGCCCCCGAAGACATACCTGTGCCCCTAGCCGCACCGGTATCCACCGACGGCACCTCCGCCGCACCCACGACCTCCCTCACGACCTCCTCCTCCACCTGATCACTCCCCGATGAACTAGACCCCGAGACCGCCCCTCTCTGCTCTCGGGAAGACCTAAGGCGCTTCATCATCGAAGCCGCCCTCTTCCCCTTCGTCATCTCCTCCGATTTCGCACAAAAGAAAAACCCCAAAGAAAATCTAGGGCTCCGAAATCAAGAAGAAAGGAATGATGGAAGGCTTAAACAAAGGATTCAAGGTGTTTTAAAATCAAGATTTTCGGTTTAAAATGAAAAAGAAGAAGAGAGGAGGGAAGAGTAACCGTTTTAAAACGTATGGAGAGAGAGAGAGGGTCCCTTTTCGGTTATAAGGGACCCAGTCGAGGGGCGGCTACCCGCGAGTAGCCGCCCCCTCTCGGGCGGCTAGTTACAACTAGCCGCCCCTCCCAGTTTTTCTCTTTCACTTAAAAAACCCCTTTCCAATCTTTTCAGCCCTAAATTTTAAGGTTCTCCATACCAAACAGCCATGTATTGGCTTATTTCCAGACATTACTTGATCAAACACGACCTTTTCGAAGTTTTGCCACACTTTCAGTACCGTTCAAAATCCAATTTCTGCAGTTGTGGTTCTTTTCCAGAGTTCTTATCCTTCAGATGATCCAACTCACCCAAACTCAACTTTTACTTGCTTTCTGTCGGCGATATCCCCTCCTTGCTGAGTTTTCCCAAGCACGGGAACGGTAGGCACGAGGAAACTGACGCTGGGCTGCTCCGTGCACGATAGCTAAGAACCCCGACCGTGGGTTGGATCACTCACCATTTACTTTTCCCCGCCTTCCACCTGGATCATCCTCTTGGATAAAAATTCTAAGTCAAGACCTAGCCTCTGATGGTCTAAATCAACTCCCCGAGTAGTATTGCTCGTATTGGCACAACTCCTTGAAGGTCGGGCCGGCCAAAATAGGGGTCTCTTTCCTTATCATCGGTCGAAGTCTTTCATGCTTCGCACAAAGACTCTGTCCGATGAGGGACAATTGTAGATACCCCAATTTTGACCGTCCAGAGAGACAGAAATACTTCAAGTAACACACGGAAATATCCCACAAGTGGACACCAATAGAGAACCAAGGATTCGGTAAACCGGAAACCCTAAACCTAGCCTTGACCTAAACCATAAACCTAAACCAAAACCTAAAACCTAACCCTAAGCCAAAACCCCAAACCCTAGCCTTGACCCAAAACCAAAAACCCTAGCCTTAACCTAAACCAAAACCTAAACCCTAACCCTAAGCCAAAAACCCCAAACCCTAGCCTTGACCCTAAACCATAAAACTCAACCAAAACCTAAACCCTAACCCTAAGCCAAAACCCCAAACCCTAGCCCAAACCCTAACTCTAAACCAAACCCTAGCCCGGACCTAAACCTAAACCTACCCTAAAACCGAAACCCTAAAAAACCCCAAGTCCCCGGAAAGGGGCGGCTAGACCTAACTAGCCGCCCCTTACTGGGCGGCTAGTTTGCACTAGCCGCCCCCCCCAACCGCCCCCTGGCCGACTTTGGACCAGTCCCCTGGATGGGACATAAAGCAGCAATAAATGCTGATCATTGCGACGGGTCATGACCTTTAGCCGCCCTCTCTTGGCCGGATCAATCCAAGTAACCGACCCAAGCCACCGCTTGTCAGAGATGGGACGTTTGGCAGGTCATGATGGGGGCGGCTACCAGGAAGTAGCCGCCCCATCCCGGGCGGCTAGTTAGCACTAGCCGCCCTTCACCTGGTCTCTGACAGAAGAACCAGAGAATTAATGAGAGGTCCAATCAAAGCCACCCACTCCATTACCCCCGGGATATTTCCCTGCCTCTCTTTTACTATAAATAAAGGGGTCCCAAGCCCAAATACAACATCACCAAGTAATCCACAACATCAACAACCCACAAACCCACTTGTCCAACCTTCCCCCACTTGAAATCCCAAGAGAGAGAGAGAGAGAGAGCCCCTTTTGTGAGAGAAATACCCATTCCCTACATAAAATACCCTCTCATCCCACCCTCCATAAACCCAGGCTAAACCTAGCTTAGCCTCTGCCCAAGACCCCACCCTTTTCCTACCAAACCCCTGCCCAAATCCCCCCAGACCCTGGACGGCTAACCCTACCTAGCCGCCCCAATCCAGACGGCTCAAACCCACTAGCCGCCCCACACTTACACACCACCCACACTCCCTTTGTCCCAAGACTCCTTTAGTCAAGCCCCGGAAGCAGAATAGGATTACCAGTTTTTCACCTCTGTGTACGGTATATCCGTGTCTCAGAGCGGAGACCCCAGAAACTCCCCACGTAGGCGATCAAATCCGACCCAAACCCTTTCTAGTTTTTAGAAAAAGCAGGTGGCGATCACAAAACCCCTTGAATCCTCTTGAGCCACTGTCGGGCGCCTCAACCAGGAACGACACCCTCACCCCTTCCGGGAAGACGATCCGACCGAGCCCGCCAAGGCACGCATCCGATCCGAATCCCCGAAGAACCCCCACACACGCGGATTTTTTGACACCGACAGGGTCCACGAAGATGTTGTTTAACCACAACATTTGAAGTCATCCGCGGATGTGTAGGGGGTAGACTCGCAGTCTGGGATCCGGGAGGTCTTGATCAGTGAATGAAATGGTCGTTGGGCGGCGGGGGCCGTCGACAGTGTCAGTACTCTTGGAGGACCCATTGTCGTCCGGATGCAGATCATCCGACGTACATTCCCCTCCCTCAGGTCCCTCGCTAGCTCCTTCGGGGATCTCCTCAAAGGGTTCTTCTTCTTCATCTCCTCCCGGGTTTTCTAGTCCGCTTTCATCGGACTCGATATTGATGGCCGCGGGCAGGGCGAGAACTGCATCTTCTTCTTCGCCATAGAGTATGGCAAGGTCATGATTGTCGAGGTTCAGCTAGAAGGGCTCGTTCTGCACTTTCTCCTCGGATTCTTCGGACAGAATGTCGTCAGGGACGTCTTTCGAACTGCTTGGTTGTGGCGATGGTTGTCTCCCCCTTCTGACCATGTTTACCATGTGGGCTCCAGATGTGGATGCTTGGTTGTGACCTGGCAATGGGTCAGTAAAAATGCCAAGTGGCTTGGAGGATCGCGAATTGCCCTGGTTTAAGTGGCTTTTGATAATGGCCCAATCAAGACGCCTGTCATCATTTAAATTGTTAATAAAATCCTAAAAAACAATGCATTGTCCTACGGTATGACCATGTTGTTGGTGGTATTGACAGTAACGCAGTCTGCTGGCCCCGGGGAGTGGAGGTTTAGCAGCTGGGAGGGAGATACTATTTGTGTCCATTAGTACCCTAAAAATCCTGGTTAGTGTTTCTGGGCGGGGTGGGTAAGAGTCCCTCTTTCCCATTCGTCTCTGATCGTAGAACGTCGGAGGGGAAACCTCATTATAAATATTTTGGGAGGGCTACCTAGGATTTGGGTTCTGACTTCTTAGGAAGGTGGAATAGAAAGGGGTCCTAGGCTGGCCTTGTCTTGAAATTACAGGGCTTTGGACCGGGGAACTTTGGATTACCGGGTTTTGTTGTGTCGGCACGGGGACGGGTACTGATCGAGTAGTGAAGCTTTGGTTGATTGGCCGAGGCGGCGCATACCCGGATGAACCGGACGTGTACTGTCTCGGAGTCGTTCCTCGATCAGGAACTCGTGCTCCGTTCGGGTAGAGTGCCGATACTTGGGTAATAATCCTCTCTACCGTGGGGGTTTGTGCCTTACGAGGCGGTTGTCCAACGCTATGGCTAATAGGTGGGGACTGGGTTTGGACTATTGGGGCTGCACAAAGGGAAATCCTGTTGTGGCGGTCAATTCGAAGCTGATACGTAGTGCAGTCTCCGTACGAAAGGCTCGTACGAAGCTTTCTACTCAGGCACTGTAACATCATGTCAATTTCTTGACATTCTGTGAGTTGCAGGCCGGTTCGATGGACGAGTGTGCGCCACCGAGACACGTATTGTTCAAATTCCTCCCTAGGCCTCATTCTCTCTACGGTTAAATATGAAATAGAGGGGGTTCTGATCCTCTGGTAACCGTAGTGGCCTAAGAACTTCTCGCTTACAACCGAGAAATTCGACAAGTGGAGAACCATTGTAGTGCTTCTCCTTCCAATGATTTCTGGAAGAGGAAGACTAGTAAAGGTTGATTATCTGGAAAGGGGCGGGCGTCTAGATAAAAGGTAGTTAAATGGATGTCTGGGTCTCCACGACCGTTATACCGGTGGAATTTGGGGATCTTGAATCCTTCCGGTAGATGGACTGATGGGATTTGTCTCAGGTTATGTAGAGACATGTGCTTGTGGGCTGAGGGACCAGTCTCGGAGAGGATTTTCCGGATGGTTTCATCCAATGTTTCTCCCCTGGGAGGGCTGCCTAGCAGTCTCGGGTTTGGGGTGGCCTGGTAAGGGCCTGGGGTGGAAATGGTTGGGAACATTGGATTCGCGGGGGAAAGGGGGGTGAACGAAAAAATGCTCGGGTTGACCGAGTGACTGGGTGTGAACGGGGTTTTGGGAATGTCCTTAGGGGTTTCGACAGGGGCCTCCTGTCTCAAGGTTTTGACCTGACGGTAGTCGGCGAGGTCATGAAACATGTCCTCTACAGATTGGTATCCTAGACTGGCCATCTTTTCCTCTAGATGGGTCAGGAATTGCGTGGCCTGACCCTCTTGGTGGATTCTTTCCTCTAGTATCTCCTCTATGCGGGATTCCATGACGTGTGTGAAATGGTTCAAGGGAATGAATGCAGATATAAAGCAGTAAATAAAGCGGTAAAGGATTGCGCAGCGGTGTGCGGATTATAAAGCAGTAAAGGATTGCGCAGCGGTGTGCGGCTTACAAAGCAGTAAAGGATTGCGCAGCGGTGTGCGGCTTACAAAGCAGTAAATGATGCTGTGATGTGAATTAGAGGAGGAACTGATTCGAGGGGTGGGAAACTCTAACCTTCCTAGAGGGTTGATAGCATACTAGTCAAGCTTGTAAAATGGGGCAGAAGAGGATTACCTTTTGTTGTTTTTCACGAGGGAGGTCCCACCGTGATCGCCAGATTTGTCGGTGCGTCGGAAAGGATCCGGCGGTGCGCGGGTGCGCGGTGCATGTGTGGGGGTTCTTCGGGGATTCGGATTGGATGCGTGCCCTGGCGGGCTCGTTGGATCGTCTTCTCGGAAGGGTGAGGTGTCGTTCCTGGTTGAGGCACCCGACAGCAGCTCAAGAGGATTCCAGGGGTTTGTGTGATCGCCACCTGCTTTTTCTAAAAGCAGGAAAAGGTTGGGTTGGATTTGATCGATTACGTGGGGAGTTTGTGGGGTCTCCGCTCTGAGACACGGATATATCGTACACAGAGGTGAAAAACAGCTATCCTATTATGCTTCCGGGGCTTGACTAAAGGAGTCTTGGGACGTAGGGGTGCAAATGGGGTGTGGATAGGGGGCGGCTAGTGGGATCTAGCCGTCGGATATGGGGCGGCTAGTATGGTTTAGCCGTCCGGAGCCTGGTCTGGTTTGGGCAGAACTTTGGTAGGCAATGAGTTTGGTCTTGGGTAGGGCTAAGCTAGGTTTGGCCCAGGTTTCTGGAGGGTGAGATGAGAGGGCGTTTTATGTGGGGAATGGGTATTTCTCTCACAAAAGGGGCTTTCTCTCTCTCTCTCTCTTGGGATTTCTAGTGGGGGAAGGGAGTGTGTGTTTTGATTGTGAATTGGAAATGTGAATTGTGGATGTTGGATTTAGGCTTGGGGCCCCCTCTATTTATAGTAAAAGAGAGGCAGGGGAATATCCAGGGGGTTATGGAGTGGCTTGGCTAATAGTGTGTGTGATTAGACCCCTCATTAATTCTCTGGTTCTTCTGTCAGGACCAGGTGAAGGGTGGCTAGTGCTAACTAGCCGCCCAGGATGGGGCGGCTACTTCCTGATAGCCGCCCCTATCATGACATGCCAAACGTCCCATGTCTGACAAACGGTGGCTTGAGTTGGTTACTAGGGTTGATCCGGCCAAGATAGGGCGGCTAAAGGTCACAACCCGCCGCAATGATCAGCATTTAATGCTGCTTTATGTCCCATCCAGGGAAGCAGTTCAAGGTCGGCCACGGGGGCGGCTAGTCCTAACTAACCGCCTGGTATGGGGCGGCTAGTTAGGTCTAGCCGCCCCTTGCCAGGGACTCAGGTTTTTTTTTGGGTTAGGGTTAGGGTTTCTGGTTTAGGTTAGGGCTAGGGTTTAGGGTTTGGGTTTCCGGTTTAGGTTAGGGCTGGGGTTAGGGTTTCTGGTTTAGGTTGGGGGGTTAGGGTT
>JAUJYO010000328.1:0-12985 GCA_030737845.1 Acorus calamus | reverse complement strand
ACTTTTCTTTTTGGCTAGGTGCTAGAGCCTTTTTCTTTTTGGCTAATCAAATGGTAGAGATTGTTTGATCAGATGCAATTTGGACCGTCCAATGAAGGATAACTCAGATGCAGTGTGCAATGTTGAATTGATCAGTTAGTGGTTGCAATGATCAAAGGGTGCCATTGGAAAGGGTGTATCATATGGTGGATGATCTGGACCACACGATCGTGTGGAAATGGTGGACCATCGATCGAATGGTTACTGTAACTACCTATTCCTGAGAGGGTGTGTCTTCTGCACCAAGAGGCAAAAAGAGACCTGACCCTTAGATCCAAAATTAAACAACCACCACTCATCCTCTCATCTCTTCTATTACAAAGTTAGCATCATCAACCCTATAAACAGAGAGTTCTAAGAGGTTGAAACAAAATGTACACACTCTGATTTCAACACCAGTGAAGGCTTCATTATACACTGAAGATTGTAATTCATTATTCCTTCATGTACTCGTGGTTCTTACCAGAGTAGGAGTAATAAGTCTAAAAGCATTCAACTCCATTGATACTTGAAGCACTTGTACTGGTTTTGTCTTCTTCCATGTCCTGATTTCCAAAAAATAACTTGCAGAAAAACTTGGACCAAACTTGCAAACTGTTAGTTCCAACTAAAGAAGATATATTAAGGCATACCAATATACATTGAAGGAGAAGGATTTTATTATTGTTAAACAGAAAAGAGCAGATCTGAATTATCAATCGTGTGATTCTTATTCGGCAGGTTTTGGCTCCTGGGATAGGCACAATCTTTCTGTGACTTCAATTTAAAGGCTTCACCAGATTTTGTTATTATTATTGTTGATGTATCTTAGTTTATTTCTAGTTTTCTCCACATAATTTTTTTTACTATGTATTTTCTCATGGATGTGGTGTAGATGAATTTTTTTCATAACATAATGATGAAACTAGTTTGAATTGGATTCTCTTAACGATGTATTTTATCTTTAACATGGTGTATATGAACAAATTTAGTAATTTATTGATTTATTCAAATTTAGATATGAAACTTTAAAACCTTTCAGATCTGGAAGGATATCTCTCAATTAGATATTGGTGGTTCGGGCCCAAATCTCCTTATCTGGAAGGGTGATATTTCAGGGCAGGTAGAGTTCCAATTTGGCTGGTTAGCCTGTTGATCTCCTTTCCCCACGGCGGATTGGACCAAGGCTTTATGGAATCCGATTCAGCCCCCTCTTACAGTTTTCTCTGCTAGCAACCTATCCTAAACCGTCTCCCTACTCTGGATAGGCTTCTTTCTAAAGGGCTAGTACCTGAAGCCCAATGTCATCTATGTAAAGCAGGTATTGAAAGTGATGACCATTTATTTCTTCATTGCTCTTACTCAGCATATATTTGGTCTTCCATAATCAAAGCCTTTGGAATCAAGAGAACTATTCCTAGAAGGATTGAGGCCTTTGTTCAATGGTGGTATAGCCTCTCACCCTCCCTGGAGGAGAAGAAAGTTTTTTGGTCAGTATGGACCAAGCAAAACTCACTCATTTTCAGAGTGACGCATATTCCTAAATCAAGGGAGGTTGGTCTCATCCATAAGCAAGCTCGGTTGAAATTCAATGGCTCTCAAGTTGTTTCACCTACCTCTACCCTATCGATCAAGTTCACTGATCTCTTTGGGATTCTATTCAAGGAGAAACTCAAGCCTAGCTTTTTCATCAAGTGGGAACCTCCGCCTCCGGGTTGGCTCAAGGCAAACGGATGACAAGTATGGCTGTGGTGCTATTCTTAGGGACCACTTTGTGGATAGTCGAATGGCATTGGCTGTTCAAGTAAGAGCCTCCTCTATAAACATCTTGGAACTAAAGGGGTTAGTGGCGGGGATCCAACTAGCCATCAATTGCAATGTTGCTCGTGTGTGGTTTGAGTGTGATTCCACTACGGTGGTGGCCTGGGTAAGTGGTCAAGGATGTTCTCCTTGGACTACTCTCCGGGATCAGGGTAATCTCCAAAAACTACTTAACTCTCTTTCGCGATGGAGAGTCACTTATGTGTATCGTGAAGGAAACAAAGTGGTGGATCTTCTTGCTGGCTTTTCAATCACCTATGGGAATCTCCATCTTTCCTCCCACCCCCCTTGGTGAAGAACTTCAAACGATTATCCAGATGATCGTATGGGAAAAGAACGTGTAAGGGGTGATTAATATCCCTCTGGCCATAAGTTTGGTGGTGGCTTGTCCTAGTGGGGTTTTTTTCTTTCTATAAGGGGATGCAATTTGGCCTGGACCAAGTTTCCCTCCCTTACTAACTAAATACCTTACTTCCTAAGTCCTTCCACTAAACTTTTTGTATATGTTCTCTCTTTGTAAAATTTATATGGAAATAAAAGATAATTACTTATCAAATAAATAAACAAAATTTAAAACTTTTTCACTTTTACCAAAGAAATATTTCCTAGCTAAAACTAAATTTCTTGGGTAAAAATTAACTTTTACTCGAGAAATGTTTTATCGATAATACTTAAATTTTATCTACGAAATTAACCATTATCCACGAAATATTTTATCTAGCGACAAATTATTTCGTTAGTAAAAAATCATTTTTACCGAGGAAACAATTTGTTGGAGATGATTTCCCAAGAAAAAATGGTGTTTCCTTGATAAAAATATTATCTACAATTAATTTACCAAGGAAATATTTCGATGGTAATAATAAAAAATTTCCTTGGTAAATGACATATCTCTTGTGGTGCTCAATCGTCATCACCTCTTATAAATCAACGGTCAGATTAATTATCATCATTTTTTAATCTTTTATAACTCCATAACCACATTTTATTCAAACAAGAAAAACTTTATTATTATGTTTCGAACAAACGAAGGTGTAGGGTTATTTTTTACAAACACAACTATACAATATATCATTTTATCTTTATTTATACTGGAATAGTCATATAACCCAAAATAATTAATTCTCTACCCAAACGAAGGCGTAGGGTTATTTTTTATGACAAACGAGATGGGTTGTTCTCCCTCCACTTATCCCCTTATTTCACCATTTATTCCATTTTCAAACCATCCCCAAATGTAATTAACAACGCCCTTTCTTTTATGAGATACTAACACATCACCCACCATAGTTACTACGCCACACTATTTCAAAAAAATAAAAATTGCAATGAATATATTATAAATATATTAGGATTCAATGACATGCTATCTAGTACTCCTAAAATAATATCTCCCCTACTCCGTGTAGTATACAATTTTTTTTATCTTTTATTAAAATACATAACTTATTAAAAAAATATATGATTTAAAAAAAATAAAAAACAGTCTGAATTGTAGATTATAAAATAGACTGCGTGTAAAATTTTCTCCATTTCATAAAAGTTTTTGTTGGTGAATCTGTGGTTGGGATATACTAACACATCACCCACCGTAGTTACAACGTCACACTGTTTAAAAAAAAAAAAAGCATTGAATATATTAGGATTAATATATTACGATTCAATGGCGTGATATCCAGTACTTTTAAAATAAAATATCTCCCCTGCTCCGGGTATTTAAATTGACAAGTTCTTCATTACGTGGCGCCAATTCAGGTTTGAGCCCTGAAAGTCCTAGTTTTGATAGCGAGTGTATCATTGCATTAGTCCACGATATATATTGCAATGTTGACTATTTTCAGTACTTCACACAAAAGTAATATAATGAAGCTTCTAATTAATAAGATTATTGACTGGATGAACATTTACAACCTTGTGAATCACATCATCGTAATGGATATTTTCAATATTACATCCGAGGGAGTTGGAAAATACGATTTGCTGTTTAAAATATTAAAAATAATCATTCTTATAATTATTTTTGCAGTCTTACCATATTTTAAATGGGGTATTTTTTGAATCTCATATTGTTTTCCAATTAAAACTTGTATGTGGGTAATAAAGAAATATAAAAGTCCTATAGGAACAATTTGATATTTTAGAGGGATTAATTTATCTTTATGATTATTTATAAGGACTGTAATATCTATACAATTATATGATATGAAATATTTTAGGAATATTCCATCATATTTGGATAATTGGGTTTCTGTGAGTCCTCAAAGACTTGTACTTCTACCCCAACTTTGAGAGAGATTTATATGGGATTATTCATGTTTGGAAGGACATATATGTCTTTAATCCTATAAAACAATTTATTTCTAACACATTGAAAATGAAATATAATGAAATTTTTTTATGTAGGATATTTTTGTCATTAAGGGTTATATGCATTTTTTACTTAGGTGGGTGAAAGTGACGACGGTGAAAAAGTAATTTAATCATGTGTGATTAAGCCAACCACGACTCAGTTTCAAGGTGTTAACAGCAAGGAGATATATCAATATAACCAAACCAATCAGGGGATTATATGGAGTTTCAAAAAATATGTAGTCGCTATGAATAAAAACAAACTTTAAGGGGATTGTATGCATTTTTTCCTTATTTTAATACATACAATAATCTAAAAATACACTTTTTTTATAAAAAAAATTGATGTTATTGATTGAAATACATATTTAAATATTTTTTAAATTTTATATACTTGTAAAATAAAGTATGTAATGTTATAATTATGTCTCAGTCTAGTATATGAAATCGGACGGCTATAATGAAATCAAATTAGGGTGATATTTAATTTGTATATATATTAATTAAGATTTGATCTAATTTGTATATATATTAATTAAGATTTGAACATAATTAATATTTAAAATGAATCCTCTAAAATCAGGGAACAATATTTATTGTTAATTAGAAAATTTATTTGGGGAGAAAATTATTTATATCCTTAAATATCTTGTAAGGTAACATGGTAAAACTGGACATGCATGATATAATGTAGAGATCCAAGGGTGGGGTTGAGAGGATAACTGTATGAGAGAGTTTGTGAGTATCTTAATGTATTTTTATATTTTAATTATTAGAGTGGATTCTCTATTTTTGTCCCATAGACAGGGGCGGCGGCAAGTGTGTTAATATGGGGTCAATTGACCCTATCAAACTTTTGAAAAATATTATACTACCTAACCCACACATCAAATTTTAAAAAAAAATTAAACTAACAGCAATGTAACTATATTTACACATTATACCAAAGTCCATTAAAAAAAGAAAAAAAGAGGAAAACGTGGGATACTCAGAATCTCGGATTGCATGAGATTGCATTGATTGTATATTTATTGTGCATTCTTTCTTTTTTTTGAAAGATTGTGCATTCAATTTTTAAAACAACCACATTATACTTAATATTCACCAAAAAGTCAAAAAACCTATATATTGAAAAAGATATATTTGATAATGTTGATAATGAAATTATCATACAACGATTTCAAAATATGAAATCTCGTCGATGACAATTGTAAAAATTTATACATTGAAAATCCTTGAATTTTTTTTATGGTTTATTTTTATTAATGTCAGTTTTTAAATAACCCCATATATAAAAATTTCTGGAGTCGCTACTGCCCATAGATATTAAATCTAGGATGAACCACATATATTTTGTATTCGTGTGATGGTGTTTTGTTATTGTGATTGATATCGAGTTTTGTTGATAGCTTTCGCATATTCCTTTCCCGACATGTAAGAGATTGGGGATGCAAGAACTGATTGCAGGAATAATCAAATTTATCAGAACCAACTTTGCGGAAGTTCTGTCACAGTGACAAGATACATGACTTTGGTAGGATTGACAATTTACTAAAGAATAGGGAAGGCTGCTTTTGGGTTGTTTAATTTCTACCACTGTGTTGCAAGGACAATGATGTATGCATGTATACCAACTACGTAAAATAACATATGCATTCAATGCATTATAATAAATGTTATATATAACACTGCTGATCGGATCTGAATTTCTCTGACGTAAGACATTGAAGGCCATGAATTTTCATACCCTTTCCCATGTAGTGGTCAATGATATATTGAATAAATTGATGAGATGATGAATTTTCATATCTTTCATTTGTTTCCAGAGGCACCAATGATGGCATATGGAGATAATAAAGAGCTGTTTTGATTTTTAAAACAACAGTAAACAACGTGTAATAAAATATGTATTTTAATAAAAAGTTTACGTCATCCTATTATTTGGGTCACATTGAGAAGCCCTATAATGTGCCATTTACTCATTAATTATTTGTTTTACTTAAAAAAAATTAAAAATACAAAATACAATATTACCTTAATATAAAACCCACATCTTTCTTCCTCATTAAACTCATCCCGATTTTTTTTTGAAAGGCATATCGACATATTCAATCAATTTTGGAAAACTTAGTTCTTTCGAAACCAATTCAAAATAAAAATAGAAATCATTCATTACATTCGTAAAAACAAGACCAAAATTAAAATCAATTAGGGTTTCTTAGAAAAAAAAACTAAAAAACGAAATCATTCAAAAAATCCATTTACTCAAAAACACTGAAAAAGACCGATTTTTTGTTTGCGACCTCTCATTCAACCAGAAAACGATGGTGATAAGAAATAATCAACGTTTTTAATTATTTTTTAAATGTTGTTAATTTGATGATTATTCGATTCTAATCATCCGACAAAATATATGTGATGAATGCAAAAAAAATTTCAATGAATGCAGAAGAAAAAGATCGAATTTTTGTTTGCGACCTCTCATTCAACCCAAAAACGATGGAGACAATAAATAATTAACATTTTTATTTTTTTTAAATATTGTTAATTTGATGATTATTCAATTCTAATTATCAGACAAAATATATGTGATGAAAGTAAAAAAAATTTCAATGAATGCAGAAATAAAACACAAATCACAATATAAAACAAATGTTCATAATAAAAGTCAATTACATTTATAAAATATAATTTTATTTCAACAATACATTCAATTAAAAATGTAACTGACGTTTGTTATATTAAACAATTAAAAGTTAGTAACATTTCACAAATATAATTGGCTTCTAGATATAATGCATATTCATATTAGATTACCATGTCACTGACTTTTGAAAAATAATGTACATAAGTCCAAAATAATAGTTTGAAATGTATCTAACTTTCAAATATTATACAACATAAGCCAATGTAAAATAATTTAAGATCAAATGCCACATCCAAGAAAAAGTGATAAAGGCCAAACCAAAGGCTGCCAAATTTAACATATAGCACCAAATTCAATAATAAAAATTGTAACAAATGTAAAACAAGAGAGGAGAACCCAAATATAAATTCCATTTTAGGTGGAGAAGAAAAAAAAAGCCACAAACGGCAGACGCTACACAAAGACCACATATTTTTATTTCACTGTATAAAGCAAAATAAATAAGACTATTAGTTGTAAGAAATCATGGAATTTGATCTTCCAAAACAATTCAAAAAATCATGCAATATCAGCAACAATCGTAACCGACTCCTTAATTTTTTGGAGTAGTTATCGAGAAAAAGACAGAAATGATAAAATAGATATTAACATTTGTGTCACCTCTTGGACTTATATGGGACATATATAAGATGGGACATGTGAATCAATCGTTATAGTTTTAGCAAATGTAATAAAAATTAATGAGATATATATCACCTTTTATCGTGTTGGATGACTAACGAGGTCAACATTTGGGCGTAAAAATGACTGTAATAGCCGCCCAGGATACAAACTCAGCTGTGATTTCCATATGCATATGCCAACCAACCATTAAACGAATAAATTATAAACCAGAGTAGGTGTAAGGTGGATTCTGGATGAAAAATTGCTTACAAAACTAAGCCAATTGACTAGTTATGGCAAGAGCAGGTAATCAAGGACAATGTCGAGTCGACACCAAAGACCAATTCAATTACTCTATACGTCACTCATCCATGCATGCAAGTCTATAAATACCACTTGAACACAAACAGAACTCACAACCCAATCTCCACATTTTAACTTGGATATTCAAGTATAGCATACAAATGGCTTCTGCCCTGTTCATCGCAGTCCTCCTAACCTTGGCTGCAGTGGTAGCCCTCGCCTCGGACCCCGGGCCTCTCCAAGACTTCTGCGTGGCCGACAATGCATCCCAAGGTACTACTCCCTCCAATCCTGGCATTTAAATGACACTATTATCTTCAGTATGCATGACTCTTGTTTATTTACATGTTAGTGATGCTTAGAGAGCTCATTGGTTATGTTGGGTACACTTTGATTTTACAGTGCTGGTGAATGGATTTGTTTGCAAGAACCCGATGAAGGTTGATGCTAACGACTTCTTCTTCTCGGGCCTAAACAAGCCTGGTAACACCCACAACAAAGTTGGATCGAACGTGACGACCGTCAACGTCGACAAGATTGGGGGCCTTAACACACTCGGCATCTCCCTTGTCCGCATCGACTATGCTCCGTATGGGCAAAACCCTCCCCACACCCACCCAAGAGCAACCGAAATATTGACTGTCATCGAGGGCACTCTCCACGTTGGCTTCGTCACTTCCAACCCCCAAAACCGTCTGATCTTCAAAGTCCTCAATGCGGGCGATGTTTTCGTGTTCCCCGTCGGACTCATTCACTTCCAATTCAACCCTGGACATGAGAACGCGGTAGCAGTCGCTGCTTTGAGTAGCCAAAATCCTGGTGTGATCACGATTGCTAACGCCGTGTTTGGGTCGAATCCGAAGATTGATGATGGTATTCTGGCCAAGGCGTTTCAGGTGGATAAGAAGGTGATAGATGACCTGCAGAGCCAGTTCTGGACGGACAACAATAACTAGTAGTCTAGTACTGCATGATTAATTGGGTCCTCAGGCGTAGACCACATACTATCTGTATTGCTATTTTAATAAAAGGCTTGTGTCAACTCGTTTTTCATTAATAATAATAAATTTGTTTGTCTCTATTGTTCGTATTAACACAAGTAAACGAAATTTTCTGCGGTGTTCGGCCGCCGCAACCTTTCTTTTCTGCACTTTTTTATCTGCACTTATAATATGATTTTTATTTTATATTTTTATATAAGTAAATTATCTTTCACTACCTAAGCGAAATCTTCTGCGGTCTCAATAGTCAAAAGGTATATATATAATAGTAAAGCTCAAGAATTTTTTGCGTTCAGGCGCAGGTTTACTTTAATTTTGGTAAAGCTCAAGAAACCTTGTTCCTGCTGAGGGGGTCCTCTGTTTGCTTATATGATAATTTTCAGCCATACAATATTACATATCAACAAAAAAAAAAGGTCTCAAACTGAGAACAATGATAAAAATACCTGATCTGTGGTAAGATATCTGTCAAAAAGAGAATGGAACTAGAATAAGCTCAATATAATATTATTGATAAAAAGATGATATGTCATTTTAGGAACCTCATTAAGCCTGGTTATAGAATTTACTACAAATTAATGAAAAATATTAAACAAATATACTAGACAATTAACTTGAGATTCTACAAATCAGTTGGAATTGATGGCAATCAATTCTGATATTTGTGGAGAAAACAAAAACCCTAAAAATTATTATCTCAAATTGTAAATTAAGTTATTCAATGCCCTTGATGATAGAATCTGCAACTAAAATATTGCCACGAAATAATTCGCCATGTGAAATTTCGTGGGATTTTGAGACAATCTACATTATTTCAATTTTTTCTCACAATTTTCTTCCTGGGCCTCTTCTGGTGGTCCAATCACTCTCATTATGTATCAACCATTACATGCATCATTTAATATGGGTGCCACAAATATTTGGGGCGAAATAGACTCATCCATTGTTATTACTTGGGCTCAAGAAAATTACTTACTTGGGCTCAAGGAAAGGGAGTTCAATGATTTCTTCTAGATTTTATATTTGAATAAATTTGTTAGGATCTTTTAAAAAAATTAGGATTTATTTTGTATTTTTTAATTATAGGGGTAGTCAATTAGGATTTTCATGGACAAAATGTCCATGTCCGTGGATTTATAAAGTTTATGTTATTCAATCAAGACATTGGTTCATGAAAAAAAAAATACAGCGTTATTCAATTGAGACATTATTTTGCGGACAAAAAGCCCAGTGTTATTCGATTGAGACATTATTTTGTAGACAAAAAGTCTAACGTTATTCAATTGAGAGATTATTATGTGGACATAAAGTCCATAATTATTCAATTGAGATATTATTTCATGGACAAAAATTCTAGTGTTATTCGATTGAGATTATTTCGCAGACAAAAAGTCCATCGTTATTCGATTGAGATATTATTTCATGGATAAAAAAATCCAGCGTTATTCGATTGAGACTCCTAATAGTAGATATTTTGTCATGTGTTATTCAATTTAAATAGGATTTGTAAGACTTTCATAAGTCATTGAGTTTTGTGGACTTTAAAGAAAAAAATACAAACGAAAAAGTCATTTCAAAATCCCATCCAAATGGATGTGATTCTCATGTACTTTTATTCTAGTATTGTGAATATATCTTCTTTTTTTCTTTTAACAGAACTCATTTCTTTTATGGATGATGATTATCTCATGCATTTCATATTTTTATTCTTGTATCTGTCTTTACCCAAAACCAAGTACCATTCTTTTAAAACCAACTCTACACAAATAACACCATCAAAAACCAAAATTCCTGCAAGTGATGAAATTTTCACAACATATGCTACAATTATATAGTAATTTTTACTTTATCCTAAACTATAACATTATAATAATTCATTTACAATCACTATGAACTTTATATTACCCATATATGTCATACAAAACGAACCAATCAGTTATATGTCAAGAACATTCCAACAACAAGATTATTCACTAGATCCCAATCAAAATGCATTCATGACTAAAGTATTTGGAAACAGGTTTGAAAAGTAGTTTTTCAATTAAAGCTACTCTTAAAATTATATTATCAAGAAATATACTTTTGTTATATTCAGGAAAAGCTCAATTTTTCCTATTCATAAATAATAATAAAAAATTATTTTTTCCTTATAAAATTCAGGATCACATGGGGCATTTGAAAACATGTTTAGATTATATATAATTCCTACAAAAGTATAATCATCCAAACATATGTCCAAACACTACATTTGAAAATGAGTGTTTTTATCATGACATTCTAGCAATTTACATTTCAGATATATGAAGATCGATATTTATTATATTAAATTACATTTTATATTGGGTATGAATAATTCATGTTGAATTTGAATATTTGAGTTTTTTAATTGTTATTTTAAAAATCCAAAAACGAGTGTACGAGAATAAATGGAAATTCACTTATTATAGTCTACAAAAGTATGTGAAATTACATAAGAGTCAATATGTGAAAGTCTATAAAAGTCTGTGAAAGTCCATAAGAGTCAATCTATGAAAGTCTGTAAAATCTGTGAAAGTCTGCAAAAGTTTTTGAAAGTCTGTGAAAGTCTATGAAAGTCGGTCTGTGAAAATCTGCAAAAGTCTACAAAAATCTGTGAAAGTCCATGAGAGTTCATATGTGAAAATTTACAAAAGTATATAAAAGTCAATGAGAGTCAAAATTTGAAAGTCTGGAAAAGTCTGTGGAAGTCTGTAAAAGTCTACAAAGTCTACAAATCATTTGCTTAAACAATGTCCACAGAAATTCATCATAGTCCGTATCGACTAAACCCCCCCCCCCCCATTAGATTCTGTTATCCAATTGTGGCCAGTAAATAGATATGTCATCATCATTGTACTAGGGAGGTTATTTTTTATATAAGTACATCTATTACCATCATATCATATGTCAGACAAGAATTTACAAGGGAAGAGAGATCTAGCAAGGAATGAGTAAAAACTCACAAAATGCATATATCTAGTGTCAACTAAGATTAACTATATTCCAATTACCCTAATTAATTTTAACTTATACCATAAAATGATTAAATGATCTATATTTTTTTTTACACTTTTCAAAAAGTACCTCTATGAGAATAAAAATAAAAATCTTACATGGATAATTTGTTCTTTACATGAATTAATTTGTCTTTATGATTGTTTATAATAATGTCTACACAATTACATAGTGACTAAATATTCCTATAATAATCCATCAAGTTTGGATGAAATAAATACGGAGATAATAATTGAATTTTTTTGAGTTTTCAGAGATTTGTACGTCTGCCCCAACTTTAACAATGAAATATATGAGATTATCTATGTTGTTTACAGAGATGCAGATGTCTTTAACCCTAACGATAATCATTCTTCCAATTATTTTTGCAATCTCATTACGATTTACAATAATATTAAAAAAAAAGGGAAATTAATTAGGGGTCTCTGAGTATACCCATCTATTAACTATTAGTTCCTGGATTGTTTTAAGTTCTCTGAGGATGTCCATCTATTAACTATTAGTCTCTGAATTGTTGTAAGTTTTCTTTAGGTCCCTGAGTTAATGGGGTTATTTTGTTTAGGTCGTTTTATCCAACTTCCATCTAATCTATTTTTTTTCTTCCTCTTTTACTCCCAACTCAACATAACATGGGTTTTACCCTCTCTTTCTCCCCAAACCCCTCTTTCTCTCCCAAATAACTCAACAGAAGGTGAGACCACCTCCACCAGCGCCCCCCACTGCAACGATTGCACCTCTCACCCCTCCCGCGACCTCTAGTTTGCATTATTAGTATACACACAATAGAGTCCATATAACCTTTTTAACATGTAATCGCCAATAAGCATTTCAAACATCATCTACTGTTCAAAAATTAACATCAACTGTAAAAATATTAACATTAATATCTGCTGTTCAAACATTAATATGATTTAAAACACCACCACGACCGACATAAATCACCACACACACTAACATTTGAGTGATCAATTGTTCAAACACTAACATCATGTACACATTACAGTTGTTGTTTATATATTTCAAACTCTTCCTGTATTTTCTTTATGCGGTCCCCATCTTCTTTAGCTCTTCGAATGATTTTCATGGGAGGCTTTGATGACTATACCCATGTCTTCCTGGTGGTAGAAGGACACTCTATAGTAGGGATTTT
>JAUJYO010000324.1:0-10940 GCA_030737845.1 Acorus calamus | reverse complement strand
GAAAAGATAATTGATTTACAAAGAGTGAGATTTTATAAAAATAATTCTAGAAGAGTTCTAAAAAGGCTTATGTAAATATGAGTAGCCTTTTTAGATGGTATAAAAAGATTACAGAAGAGCTTGAAATTCGCATATAGCTTTCTAGACTCTAGGCCTTGCTTTCTAGACTCTAGGCCTTCACGGGATACTTCCTCTAAGCATTGATTGAATTCCCCTACAGGGTCCACTCCGAGATTAAGTACACAGGGAAAAGATTTTTTATTTTATAGATAGTCCAAAGGCTCTATTATATGGGATTAGATCCCATCATGATCCAAATTTATCAGTCTATTAGTGTCCAATAGATACATGATACATGATGTTTAACACCATCTGGTCCCCCTTTCTTCATGTTCCCCCTCTTTTTTTCTTTTTTTCTTTCCGTCTCCTGTGGCTCCCATGGAAAACCAGAAGGCCCCAAAAAACCTAATAAAAATCATGTAGACCCAACAAAATCCAAAAACAAAAAAGCCTAATGAAACTGTTATAGTTATGGTTGTAATGAAATATTTTGCAGTAGTCAGAGTTGTTAGTACTTAGAATTGTATAAATGTTTTGTTATAATTGTACTTGTAAAGAAATATTTTAACGTAATTAGTTATATAAAAAATGTTGAAACAAGGACTTGTCTTGTTCAGTTCAAATCATGTGTGTTGTAGTTTAATTCATTAGTAGTTCAGTTCGATGAATAAATACATTATTTCGATTCCACCACAAATTCAGTTCGTGTCTGATTCACTAGCAAGTCAGTTTGGTTCAACCACAATTTCAGTTCATGTCAAGGGCACTGGATTTACTCTTATCTACAAATATGTTAAAAAGAAAAAAAAACAAAAAAATAAAATTTATAACAAAAATTGAAAGTAAAACAAAATTAAAAAAATAAAACTCAGTTTTACCTTCATTTTCTTTTCATACAGATATCAAGGAATGCAAACCATAATAATTCCTTAAATCATGAGATTTATTCTGATCTACTAATGTGTTAAATAAAAGAATTTTACTTAAAAAACAAAATAAATAAATCCTCATAAACAAGACAAATAAATAAATAAAAGTGTATAAGTTGTTTAAAAAAGGAAAATAAAAAATATGAAAACATGAAAAAGTAAAGTTTACATCAATTAAACATAAGAATGAGATTACAATTTTAAAAATATTTGTGAAAAAAAAAATCATATGAATGTGAATTTTCAAAAACTGATATATTTATTATTTATTATTTATTTTCTGATTTGGAGGCCCTAGGCGGTTGCTTATTTTGCAATCCCAGGGCTAGGCATGCATTGTAACGCCTCAGGCTTACATAGTAAGAAATTATTAGCTTTACCCATAAATGGGCTCAGGGGTTTAAAACGTGTCTTGGTGTGTAAAATGGATAAGATCTGATACCAATTATAACGCCGTAGGCTTACACAGTAAGAAATTGTCCCTTTTATCCCTAAATGGGCTCATAAGTTTAAAAAACGTTTTGGTGTGTCAGAGCTATGCTCACATATATATAAGCAGATACCATTTCCTCTCATTAGGCGATGTGAGACTAAACACATAACCCTCATCCTCACCCAATCCATGATCCTCTTGGGATGGTTGAGCATCCCACAATGGGCTGGGCATCACATACATATTAGAATTGAACAAACTTGGTTGATCACACGGAGTTGTCATTGTAAGCTACAGGCGACAAACTTGGTCGAATGGGGTTTAGAACTCTCATACCCTTCTTGACCCACGTTCAACCCGAAAAATCAGATTTTAACCTCCGAGGTCGACTAAACTTGGTCGACCTGGGACGGATTTCTCAACCATAACTATGTCGAACTGGGTATTTTTTTTTAAAAAATAAGGCATAAGACATAATTAATCATTCACCCTTCAATGTATATCTGTTAGCATGTTAACACATTCATATTTACTTACAGCCAACACTTAAAATCTGATACAAGAAACAATTTCATTCAAATTAAATTACTCTTCAATTCTATATACAAACGATAAATTGACAAATGCTTCAAATCATTATCAATACAACTCAAGCATCCCCAAAAAAATCAACAAAATATTTTGGTATCTACCCACTTGGGGACAACCATTAGACATGACAATTTAAGCGACAGAGTCTCTTTGGGGATATCCGTTGAACACCCCGCGCGCGAGATCGATCAAACCCAACTTACAATACACACCCACCAAGCAAGTGCTAACAACAGCCGATTCGAAGCGCTTCTTTGCGATATTGGCATGTAGAGGACAAGGCGTAGATTGCTGGTGTTGAGGGAGGTGTCAAGGACCGATCGAAGGGTCAATTCGTCAGGTTGAGATGGCTAGAGGAGCTTTTGTTGGAAGAGGTGGAGGGCGGCGAAGGGGTGGCTGTGGTGGAGGAGGGCGGCGATGGAGGCCTATGCCTACGACAAGGCCGCACTCCTCCGCGGCGGCGGCGGCGTTGCAGTGGATTGGATTTGGGATCTGTCAGAGATAAGAGGAGAAAAGAGTGAAAAAAAAACTTTGGAAAGAGATTGGTGGGTTTAGGTGTCTCATTTTTTTTATTATATAGATTGGTGGGTTTAGGAATAAGAAATATCCAAAGTGGTAAAAAAAAAATTTGGTGGGTAAATTGTTATTTTTTTTTTTGGCTTGGTCAAATCATCATCTATGAGTAGGTACCTCTCCCGTCCTACCATGAGTAGGTTCGGTCAAAGTGATAAATTTAGTTATCTTGTAGAATGAGAAAAATACCTGGTGGGGATAGACACCCCCTTCTAAATGTTGCTGATCCATTTTGATATTTTAGATGTTTAACATATTTTTTGGTTATCTTCATGTGATTAAAACAAAAATCAATTACATAATTAGATTATCACTATATAATAATTCACCTACATGCTAATTAGCTCCATACCCTCACAACATAAGGTCCAATCTATATTAAAGGCAACTCCGACGAAATTGATTCGTTTATCACCCCTAACCTTGGCTACTCGAACCGATTTCATTTTCTTTCCCCAATTATTTATTTTATTTTATCTAGCATTGTACTAAATGTCTAGTTTTGCGGTAGCTAATATACTTTTTCCTTCCAAAAAAAAAAGAGAGAATATATATCCATAGTTCAGCGCACATCTAAGAGAATCAAACCATTCCTATCATTAAGAGCATAATGTTCACACATTTCAACAGACAAACAGATAGATAATGAGATAAACAGATAGACAAACAGACAGACAGACAGATAGGTGGCTAGATACATATATAGATAGATCTTCATAGGGTAACCATGCTCGGGTCAATAAGACTAAAGAACATGCAGGTTCAAGATTCCTGAGAGCGCCCCACTCTGTTTGAGTGATTACATCTTTATCCAAAGCATGGTTTTGCAATGGCAATCAGATCTTTCACTCTGTGCATTGTTATCCCAAACACTTCAGTTAAATCCCATTCCTCGGGTGGAATACCATGTGGGAGCTCCCAATCAAAGCTGTGGACAAACTGAGCCAAAACAAGCTCAATACTTTCTGTTCCAAACATAATCCCAGGGCAAATTCTCCTCCCCGCGCCAAAAGGTATAAGCTCAAAATCCTTCTTTCTGAAGTCGATGTTCGTGTTCAAGAATCTCTCCGGATAAAAAACATCCGGATTCTCCCACGACTTTGGATCCCTCCCTATCGCCCATGCATTTATGAAGATCCTTGTTTTTGCAGGGATTTCGTAGCCTCCAATAGTCACTTCTTCCATGGATTCTCTTGGGAGAAGCATTGGTATTGGTGGGTGAAATCGAAATATCTACTTAATAGTGGCTTTTAAGTAGCGCATTTGGTATAGATCACTCTCAGTTATTCTCCTCCTCTCACCAACTACGCTTCTTACTTTGTCTTTCACTTTCTTCATCACTCTTGGATTCCTCATGAGTTCTGTCATCCCCCAATCCAATGTTATGTATGTTGTGTCTGTTCCAGAAGCAAATATGTCCTGCATTGATTGATGAAAAACACCAAATAATCATTCAAAAACAATTCAAGAAAAGACTATCTATCATGAATTGAGATATTAATATTAGGTTTCATTGACTGACCAGGATGATTGCTTTGATGTTGTCCAAAGTGAGAGGCCTCTCAAGACCTTCACTCTTTTGTAGATCAAGCAGGACATCAACAAAGTCATGTTCATTTGGTGATTGTTTCCGATGTTCTACGTGTTCTTTAATGACTTCATTGATCAAGTGATCAAACCTTTGGAAAGTATAATCCAGCCTCCTTTTCATGCCAGTCATGTGGCTAATCCATTCCATGGAGGGATAGAAATCCCCCAAACTGAATCCCCCAAGCAATACCTGGATATCCTCAAACATCTTTCGCAACTGACGTCGATCATACTCTCCTCCTTCAGAGAAGACTTTTCCAAAGGCTGCAATGCAGAGGACATCATTGGCGTACAACCTGAGCATCTTAGTGAGGTTGACAGGGTTCGGATATGATGAAGCGATTCGTTGGATGAGACTGAAGGCCATGCCTTATCTTGAAGAGCGGTACGAATGGACCCTCTTGGAGCAGAGTAACTCGCGAATGCAAACCTTGCGCACGTGCCTCCAACAGTCTCCATAGGGTGCAAAGGCAATGCCAGCGCAATCGTAGAGCAGATGCTTTGTGGAGAACATCTGTGGTCTGCTGCACAGGGCAATGTCATTTGTTTTCAAAACCTCCTTTGCCATTCTAGCAGAGCAGATGATAATGGTGGGTATCTGTCCCATCTTCAAGTACATGATTGGGCCAAATGTCTTTGAGAGGCAATGAAGAGACAGCGGTGGCATTCGATCGAGCTGGTGAAGGTTTCCTATGATGGGTAATTCTGGAGGGCCTGGTGGGAGGTTGGATTTTTTGTGGCTTTTGGTTTGGTTGTTGGATCTTTCTTTGAACAAATGCCTTACTACAACCATTACAAGTATAGAAGAGAAAATGAGAAAATTGTTTTGGAGTTGGGTGGTTTCTACCTTAATCCATGGGGGTAGAGCCATTTGGGATTCTTCTTGTCCAACATAAGAAAATGAGTATCAATAACCACTTCAATATATAGAGTTCCATTTTTTCAAACAGTAACATTCAATGTGTGAGTTGTCTCAACATAGAAATGGGAGTCGTTTACAAGCAATAACGCTGACTTTTTTTTTTTCTTTCTGGAATTGGTAATACAGGCCTTTTGGTTTCTATGTATACGGTTACGTCTTTGAGATGTGTCTTATTAGATAACTCTTTATATATCAACAACATGTTTTACATGTGACTATGCATGCTCTTCAACTAAAGTAATATCACAACCACAAGTCAGATTGAGCGGCCAAGTTTGTTTTATACAGATACGTGTCTATATGGATGGATGTGATGAGTCCAGATGCAGTCAAGTTTGGTAGCATCGGTATCGAATTGAACAGCTTTGAATCATACTACATTGTCTATAAATTGAAATGCATATTGATTGACACTGTATCCAACAAATTGGCTGTGTAATTCGATATATAAATTGTGTAGTTCGATTCATTAGCTTTGCAGTTTAATACTGATCGGACTGACTGAAGCCAATCTTTACTGGATTCGGACTCGATGGATGTATAACTTTAAAAAACTTGAAGTAGTCCAAGAGATGCAACAAAACAAATCTAAAAGATATGAACCGTGTGGATGGATGTATATTGTTTAAGGTTGTGCAGTTTAAAAGCTCGTATCTTTAGAATGCTGCATGCATTTCAAATTCAACTTTTGAAGAAAAAAAATCCTTAGCTTTTTCATCACCTTTTTTTTTTTTGGGCCTGTAGAGGGTGGTTGAAAAATTAAACACTGAAAATATATTTGGATCTTTCCATAGGAATCCTCCACTTTTCAAACGCCAAATATACTGAAACGCATATTTAAATGGGACCTAAATGTTGTAACACGTCAGAAGATGAGGTTGACGTGGTGACAGTCACTGCAAAATAATGGAAATAAATTGCTTGATGAATTAGGAATCTTAAATGCTTAATTAGATCTGGCTCCTTATAAAGTTTATGTGACAACCTCCAGCAAGGACTCTGATAAAACATGTTGCATGTGCCTCATAACAACATCACTGCGATGGTCGATTGATTCATCCATACAATCAACAGTCAAGCCAGATTAAGAAGCCAAATTTAATTGAACTACTCTGTTACGTGTGAACTGCATGTGTTGAATCATAGGAATTCTCCCATGTGGTTCTAAACATAAATGTCTTGATTGTTGGGAACGTATAGTAGCATGCAGAAGCCATCAAAAAGCTCTAATATCACTTGTTGGTATCGCTTTAATACCAGTTGTTGGTGTTTCTAATACAATACACCACTCTCATTAAAAAATATACAAAGAGAAACACACACATACTTCTTTTTTTTGTAGGATTACTACTACTACTCTTCAATACTCCAGTCGTCTAGCTGAATGGAAGGGGACCCATGTGTATCGCGAGGGGAATAGTGTGGCTGATTGTTTGGCTTCCTTACAATCCACAATTGGCACCTCTGTTTTTCAGTCTTCTCTTCTTCCTGCAGCGTTATGTAAATTGATAGAAGAAGACACATCTGGCACTCCCCAGATCAAGAAATCTTGATATGGCAATCCCAGAATAGCAAATCTTGATATGGCTCTTTATTATTATATCTATCTAGTTTTCAATACCCATCTTAATCTTATTCTGTAATCCCCATCTTGTGCATCATTGTAAGCTCTGGACTTCCTCTCTAGTCCTTGCTTTATTTTTTTTTAACTGATGTACATATGTATCCTTTCCCTATTTTAATGAAGTCCTCAATTACCAAGCCAAAAAAAAAAATCATCTATATTTGTTTAAACATTTTGATTTTGGTTGAAATTTAGATTCATAACTAAATGTGTGTCATACATTGTATTTTTTTTATTTTTTTTTGCAAGTTAATTACATTTCAAATATATCTAACCTTTATGTGCATTATTTTTTAAAGTCAGTTGCATTTCAAACTAACATGAACCTTATATGTTTTATATTTTGAAAGTTAATTACATTTTGAAATGTAATTGAACTTATATACATTATATTATGTAAGTCAGTTATTTTTTTCAGATATATTTTTTTTTAAATGTATCTAAATATTATATTTTTAAAAACTTCTTGTGCCCTTATATGCAGTTATTTTTTTTTTAAATTCAGTTACATTTCAAATCTATTTGAACTTTATATGAACTATACTTCATTTTTTTGTGTTTTTAAACAATGTTTGCTTTTATTTAAAATTCAATTACATTCCAAATATATCAGATCTTTATATGTATTATATTTTCATGTTATTTATGTTGCAAAACAAAAAAAAATAAGTCAAATACATTTTGAAATGTATCTGAATTAAAAAAAAAAAAAGGTGTAGGTGGAGATTGGAGGAGGTGGAGGTCGGATTAGGGCTTGAAAGATAGCAAATCACCTCTCATGTAATAGAGGGTGATGGGAGGAATCCAAAAGTAATGGCGCCAGTCATTAGAGTCCTGGAGATGAGCTGGCCGGCCGGAATGAATTTTTGAAGTGACATGTGGTTTAGAAGAGTATAAAAGGAATTTCCAGAAACCATGGTAACGTTGGGGATGAGCTTGTAAATTATCCAAAAAAAATATGAATGCGATCCGAATCCGTATCCGAAAAATCATAAATATCTGATATTCGAAGAGCTGGAGTGTGGATATGGATATGAGTGTATCCGATCCAAAAAATATCTGTATCAGACATATGATATAATAATATATATATTTTTATTATATATTATTCATTTTTTGTTATTTGTTTGATTAATCTTAATTTTAATTTTCATCTCTCTCTAATATATTTCGATTATACAATTTAATTTAACATTTAAACATGTCAATTATCTGAAAAATATTTGTATCTGATCCGTATCCGAAGATATCCTAATCCGTAAATTAATATTTGTATCCAAATCTGAAAGTTAGGATATGGATATTAACGTATTTAATTCGTATCCATCCAATTGACAGCCTTTGTTGGCGGTGTATTAACGTATTTACACGGTTTGAAATGGATGAGTTCTAAATGAAGGGGAATAATGTATTTTACTTTTTAACCTCTTGTAAAAGTCAAACAGGCACCTCTATAACCATTCAATGAGATATATATGTCTCATTAAGTAAAATATATATCTTGTTAAAAAAATTTATGCAATTGTTTTTCTACTACAATGATATAAATACATGGGAAAATATTAGATTTAATTCAGTCCATTTTAATAACAAAAATTCAGACCACACATGTTTTCATTTTTTTTTAAATAATAAATATCATCTAATGAGGTATATGATTTGATAAAAAATGTATATCGCTCTGTTTCGAGTTGGCTGAATTCATTTTTAGTAAATGTAAGAAAATATTTAATGAGGTATATATATTGTCTAATGAATATATGTTTCAGTGGATTTCTAATGAAGTATATAGGATTGTATTTTAGACTGTAAAAAAAACTGCGTATAACAGCGCCCAAATGCATGTGTTGCATGGACTCTTGAACAAAATGTCTGGTGTTGCTTTGTGCACACAGTTTGTATGACTAAATGAACAGTTGTGTATCATTTACAAACTAAATAAACAGTTGTGTATCATTTTTTTTTTTTTTTTTGAAAACAAGAATTGGAAGATCAATAGTTTTATCCTTTAGAGAAATGCTTCTTTGAATACCAGCTTCGAAGAGAATTCTTTCCAGATGTAGGTGTAGCAGTAAGAAAATAATTAATGGTGTTGCACATCTTCATTGGGAGAGAAGGCATCCATGTTGCATTATTTATGGTAACCTTCTTCAAAGGGGAAGAATCTATAGGAATTCAGTCAACCAAGAGCTTCGAAAGAAGACACATCTAAGGCATCCATGCTCCGGAACTAAAAAGTTCGCCAAACCCAATTCAACCATCATAGAAGACGTGATCTTACTTTAAGGGCCTGTTTGGCGTTCATTTTCATTCTCATTCTGTTGGAACACCCAAGTAAATTGTGTTTGTAATCCTCTATTTTTTTTATTCATTCTTGGACAATCTAGGCTCCAGACTAAATTTCTTTTTACACGGAATGTATGAGAACATGATTCCTGGAAATGAAGAATATGTTCTCCTTCTGGGCCATATATACCAAATTGGCTCTAAGTGTTTCAATGCCTCCCGGACAGTACTTGATATTTCCTATTTTACTAGGGGTTCTGATGAATTTGTCATGCATATTCGTCCCACCTTAAATTTAGTAATCATCTCATCACATATTGTTACAAGTTATTATCAATCTCTATTCCCATGTTGAACTCATGGATAGCTTATTAATGCATGAATTAGTTAAAGTTAGATGAATTTTTATTTATTTATTTATTTTTCAATTGAGATTAATTTATATCATTTGCGTTTTTTTTATATATTATATATAGGTTATAGTTTTGGATAAATAAATAATTATCACCCAAGGCATTGGAGAATAAGGGTGGACAGAGGTGTTTGGGGAGGAGGGCCCTAGGGGCGGCATATATTACTTTATTTATTTTTTAGAATCCCACTCAACAAACAATATAAAATTATTTCAATTTTTAAAATTGGAAACCCACCCACTCATTCCACCGACGACGACATCAATGGTGGGCATGAAAGATGACAATACAAGATGAAGTGAAGGAGAGGAAGGAAGAAGGCGCAGGCAGGGAAGGAAGTGACAATGATGACTACTGCAAGGGAAGGCCTTCTTCACGGGGTCGTCAATCTGAATCTCTAGTGGGGAGTGGTTCGCGGTGTCTCTCTGCGATCAGACGAGGCGGATCGTCGAGCTCCCTCTCTTTGGCAGGTTATCAAGCTAAGATTGACAGAGCTGATCTACAAATCCATGGATATGATGAGCAAAGTGAGAGATTTCATGCGTCGCGAAATGTGTCAGTGACGAATCAGACCAATCAAATCTAGAAGCGTTGGTAGAATTGAGTCGGGTGATAGAGTCGAAGAAGCTGTAGACTCCACTGCTGATCACCACAATAGTCATGAACATGGCCAGTGTGTCCATGAGTCCACCGCTAGAGAAGGCCGTGAAGGGGAGTTGCAACGAGTAGATGGGTTTTTAACTTAAAAAAAATATATATATTTTTTTATTTTGTGGGGTTCTGATAATATACCACCCTTTATTATTCATGAGGGGACGACTGCAAAAGGAGGAATAAGGGAGAATGTTGATGTAGATGAGGGGAGTGGGTACACTGTGACCCCTTACGAGGCGATCGACAGTGGCTATAGTGGGGGTGTCATATCCTCATATTGGTATTCTAAGTTCGTAATAAAATTGTGTTATTCCAGCTAATATTTTCATTGGTATAAAGGAGCTCACATGTCAAGTCACTCATCTCTTATTAATTAGAAGCCCAAATGTCAAAACATTATTTTACCATTTATCCACATGTCTTATATATTCACATTTTATTTACAATTTATCCATTGTAAACTAATAACAAAAACTTCATAATTACATTTTTTCAACGAGAATAACGTAACTAAAAACACAACCATACGAAAATACCTGATTTATTCATTATTTACTCTAGAACATTTATCTATTCTAGAATAGCTATTGCCAAGCCATAAGAATACACATTGTGTTACATGGATATAAAACGGAATGCGGGAAATCGATGCATTTTTTCCTTCATATAAACACAAATCAATGGAAAAGGATAGTGAGATTATACGCTTATTTTTCTTTTGCTTTCTATATACCAAGCAAAGACACTGACCTTACTCTTCTACATTAAGCAAAACGAGGCTTTGCTATGACAAGAAGACTCCATTTCTTGTGAACCGTTATACCCAATCCTTCCTCCATATTCAGCTCCTCCATCCTCCCCCCAT
>JAUJYO010000321.1:0-18000 GCA_030737845.1 Acorus calamus | reverse complement strand
CAAGCCGCTGTACTACGGCGGCGGGCTAGCGTGTCCAAGGCGCAATGCGCGCGCAAATCGCTGGACCGCGCTGACGTGGCTGGTGGTCCTATGCGATGAGTACATCGACATATTCGAACAGTTCGATGAGCTCAACCGGACGAGTGCAGCAGCCGGGATCTTCCTGTCGGACCCGATGTTTCTCGATCTGGAAGACTACACCATCCCGAGCGTCGTCCTGCACGGCGTGGAAGCCAAACACGTGCGAGCATATGCAATGAGAACAGCCCGCAACGCGACAGTGTGAGAGCTGGCATTCGGGTTCACGAGGCTGGGCGTGAGGCCTTCACCTCAGGTGGCGTACTTCTCTTCGCGCGGGCCGTACCCGGTTACCCCGGGCATGCTCAAACCTGACAGTCTCGCGCCCGGCAAAGATGTGGCGGCTTGGGCGCCCAACAAACCGGTCACGTGGGTCGGGAATGAAGAGCTTGTATCGGCGTATGCGATGGTCTCTGGGATGTCCATGGCCGTACCGCATGTGGCAGGAGTGGCGGCGATGCTGAGGGGAGTGCACCCGGACTGGAGCCCGGCTGCCATCCGGTCCGCAATTATGACTACAGTGCAGGCGTTCGACAATACGCATTGGGGATGAGCAAACCGGGATGGCCGCGACGCCATTGGAATTCGGGGCCGGGCACATCAACCCAAACAGGGCGGTCGAGCCCGGTTTCATCTACGATGCCGGAATTCAGGATTACATCGATTTCCTTTGCCAGCTCGGATACACCGAGGCCCAGATGAAGGCGATCACCAGGAGGAGCCACTGGAAATGCTCAGACAGCAGTTCTACTACTAGCCTTAACTATCCTTCTTTTGTGGCAATCTTTGCAAAAGGTACTAAATTTCCGGTGAGGCAAAGTTTCGATCAGACTGAACGTCGGAAGTAGAAATGGCACTACTTATCGGGTGGTGGTGACAAACACACCGAGCGGGATGAGACTCACCGTGGAGCCAGAATGGCTCACCTTTGCCGGGGCTGATGAAAAGAGAAGCTTCACATTGACAGTTGAGATTAGCAATGAAGAGCCTTTGAGAGAGAAGTCCATCCTTTACGGTTACCTGAGATGGGTCGACAAGCGGAATCACATCGTATCGAGCCCCGTCGTCACCGCGATGATTCAAGAAGCGATTTCTGGAATCTAAGCTTAATTGGAACTAGAACTTGTATTGACTCAACAAAATCAAAAGTTTGAGTTTACAAGACAACAAGGTGGAACTGACAAACTAAAAGAATAATTGCACAATGAATCACAGATGCTGATTGCAAAGCTTCAATGAATTCAGAGGGAGAACATGCAGGGCGGCGATTGCGGTGAACCGTTCTCGAGAAGAAAACTCCGGCTACAATATGACCTCGACGTGCTCGAAGAGGACTGAAGGCACCTCGCATCACCACTGTATGACTTCCCCTTGTTAGCCCTCATCGAGCTTAATTGGAACTAGAACTTGTAATGATTCAACAAAATCAAAAGTTTGAGTTTACAAGACAACAAAGTGGAACTGACAAACTAAAAGAATAATTGCACAATGAATCACAGATGCTGATTGCAAAGCTTCAATGAATTCAGAGGGAGAACATGCCGGGCGGCGATTGTGGTGAACCGTTCTCGAGAAGAAAACTCCGGCTACAATATGACCTCGACGTGCTCGAAGAGGACTGAAGGCACCTCGCATCACCACTGTATGACTTCCCCTTGTTAGCCCTCATCGAGCCTTTCATCTCCTCGTCCTCCAGCGCCCGTTCGAACCCACCATGCATTGGGTCGAGCTTCTCGTACAGGAGCCTCAGGACTTGTTTGATGGACGGCCTCGTTTTCCCTTCTCCTTGGGTGCACCATCTCACTATCTCCACGGCCGACTTGAGCTGCTCAGAGTCAACAGAGCCCGCGATCGCTGGGTCCACGAGATCGGACAGTCTCGATTCGTCGTCCATGAACTGGGTGGACCACTCGACCAAGTTCTTTTTGTCGTGGATTGCTCGCCTGCCCGTCAACAATTCAAGCAATAGCACACCATAGCTATATATGTCACTCTTTTCGGTTAGTTCCTGAGTCACCACATACTCAGGATCCATGTAACCTGTGAAGCAGTGTTCATATTTGACAAATTATAGTGAATAATGCAACAATAAATCTAATGTTAATACACTGTTGATCGGACAACATGATATAAAAACATAATGTTAAAAAACTAAAGTGATGCAATCTAAGCTCCTTTAGAAGCTTTTGGGACAGAATCAACACTACAAAAAAGATCACCAATATAGAAGTTGAGCAACACCCTATCATTAATTTCTATATTCTACATATTATATAGGCCTAGTTTGTCCATGGGAGAAAATTTAGAGGATGAGTGTGCAAGCAAGACTGGATGCCTGTTATCATTAGGTTTGAATGGTGACGGTTGAATGACCAACAGATATGAGTCTACGAGGTAAAGCCTTCAAGCATTTTTATCCAGTTCTGGGAGGTGATCACTAGGCACAACTTATGATATTGGCCCCACAAAAAAAATCAACTGCATGATGGTGTGCCAGACGATGTCTTTAGTCCCCGCAACGGCCTGGGCTATTTGTTTGGGTTATTTGATTACCTAGATGGGTGTGCTGTTACACTCTCATTTTTACCAACCAAAATACAATTTTATATATCTCATTAGAAATCCAGTGAAACATATACATCGTTAGACGATGTAATACCTTGTTAAATTTTTTCTTACACTTATTAAAAATAGATTCATTCAACTCAAAATGGAAGCAAAATACACTTTATATCGAATCATATATCTCACTAGATGATGTTTACTATTTTAAAAATATGAAAACATGTCTGCTCTGAGTTTTGGTTGGTAAAATTGACAGAGTCTAACATTTTCCCATCTAGAAACCATATTAAGTTTTCATAATGCTCCGGTGTGCCTTGAAAAATATATGGGAATCCATTGAAAATTCTATCTTGTACCGGTCACTTCTGTGGGGGAACAAGCTCTGTGTATTTCTTTGGTGATTGACTATTGAGGAGTGAGGGAATCAATGTAGGATCGTTGGTTTAGTAAACATATTGTCTACTAATTTTGGCTGTCCTGTGTTTTTTGTTCTGCTTTCCTTTAATACGTTGCAGCCTGACTTTTTATCCCAATATCAACATATTAAGTGATGGTAGACCTACCATTTCTTTTCCAAAAAAAAGATTATCCTAATTTACGGATATAAAAGGTTTATCAATTTTGTGCTTATTCATATTTATCAAAATCAAAACAAAAGGAGGGTATAAGTGTTATTCTGACCTATAGACAGAACCAAAGAAATCTTCATTTTCAGTACAAAATCTACAGTTTCTTAGATTCTAACCTGGAGTTCCCCGTACATCAGTGTTCACTGGTTCAAAGCTAATTGCACCTGTTCGCGAAGCATGTGCAAGGCCAAAGTCCGCAACCTGTATATAATTATAAAAATTATCAAATAGATTAGGGATATTACAAATCCGAATATTCATTATTTTGTCACTTCTTTAGTTCTTTACCTTTGCCACAAAATTCTCATCCAACAAAATATTGCTTGATTTTATATCTCTATGACATAGTGGAGGATCACAGTAAAAATGGAGATACTCCTGCACGAGGAAAGACTGGAAAGTTCACTTGGATTGTCAGGGCCAGACAATTCTAAAATACCGAAATATAGGTTTTAGGATTACCAAAGCATTAGCCACATCAATTGCAATTTCAATTCTAGTTTCCCAAGATAAAGGAGTTTGCTCAGGAGCTGTACAGATGCAATATTAATTCCAGTCAGTCTCAGAAGAGAACACAAGCAAAATTACACAAATTACAACCGAAGAAAAGATCATAGCACATACAATGAAGGTGATCCTTCAAGCTTCCATTCTCCATGTACTCGTACATTAGAAATCTAAACCACAGGTTGAAGATATGGTTAATCAACACTGAATTTTACTGTTCTTTGAGCATAAAAAATGTAGAAAATTGAACTAACCTGTCATTTTTTGCAACGCAGTATCCCCTAAGAGAAACGAGATGCCGATGATGCAATCTTCCAAGAAGCTCCATCTCTCGAGAAAAGTCCTCCACTCCTTGTTCTGAAACCTTATCCATCCGTTTCACAGCAGCAACAAAACCATTGCTGAACTGACCCTTGTAGACAGTGCCAAAACCACCTCTTCCTATGATGGTACTGAAATTGCATGTTGCTTTTTTTGTTTCCTTGTAACTGAACTTCTGAAACGTGGATGATGGACCTGAATAACTTCTACCATTACTACTATTGTTTTTCTATTTTAGTGATCCTCCGAAGAGATTTGAGTGAATAAATAAATGTTAGCTAAATCAATAATTTAACATGATGTTACAGTTTGAATCATCTTATTATTATCACCTTCTCCATTAACCAAAAATATATATATATATATATATATATATATATATATATATATATATATATATATATATATATATTATTTATGCACCAAAATAATTAACGAATGAACTGACCTTGACAATTTCGAACAGATGAAGGCAAGGCCTTCCAAGAAACCCTATCAGGGCTGCTAGTAGTATTCAGCTCTCTACTTTTCCTCCGGATAAGAATTATCAAGATTATAAGCAACAGGACCGCCAACCCAATAACTGCAATGCCAACTTTGTGAATTAGCGAAAGCTGGTAGGGATGGCGATGATGTTGGTGAAGATGTAGTCCAATTCGGTGCTCAGAGGGAGATGAGGCAGACAGTACTGGACTTGGGGAGGATTCAGGTGTGAGCACTGATGGAGAAGATGGCACTGTGACATTCCCTGCAATGCAGTTCCCCATAATCCATATAAGGAGAAATCCCACATATACACCAAACAATAACACATAATATTCAGAATCTGGCCAACAAAAAACAAGGTATCACGGTGTGAGTCAGGAAAATAGTTTCTTAGGTTTTGTACTCGCACGAATTCATCCATCATAGAACGGATGAACCTATTCCTACGTTGAACCACAGGATTTGTAGGTCACACAAATGCTACATATGAGGATACACAATCTAGTTCTAGGTAGGAGTGCTTCCAAATAGCAGCCTAAAAAATGCTATACAAGAATATAAAAACCAAGTATATTGTAACAAGAATGTATTACATGGTGCGAGTTGGAAAAGTAATTTGTGCAAAGTCACAAGTAACCCAGGAAGAATTAGTGAGTCACACAACACAACAAATTGGCCAAATGTCACGGTAGTCTAGGAGCAGGAGCATATTGCTATAGCTTAAAAGCTTCTTTAAAAAACTGCTTCGCTGGATACCGATGTTGGCTTTATGAAATTTATGAATAAACCTGATTTCCTCAAGTAAGATATCATAAGCATTTAAATGTAAAACTCTCCTAAAACGTAATGTATGTTGAACATTTAAATATTGTGAAACAAGGAATCAAAATATGCCAGAGGCAGTGACGTCATGAAATCAAAAGGCTAAAGCTCAAATGAGAGATGAAGCACATATGGTGCCATCAGATATTCAAGTCAACTTCAATGATGACAAGGTATATTATTGGTACGTCTGAAGGAGTTTCTCTGTGCATGCAAGAGAAAATATTGCAGAATATAGAGTTTATATAAAGCAGTTTGTCCAGACATGATTTATGTCATCCTGAAAATGAGAATGTGCAGCATCTCTTCTTTTTGCTTTGGAAGATGGCATCATTCTATATGTGGGTTCACTCTGGATGATGACATTTTTATGGCCTTTTCAAATAAATGTTGGGTGTACATGTAAGCAAATGTAAACATGACATGTATTAAGGACTTGCTAAGAACAGCCAATATCAAGCAAATAAAGCTTTGGTTTTCACCAATAGTAAGCTCCATAGGCAGCACTGAGAATTCGATTTCTCGTGCTCATTTTGCTAGGATGAGCTATAAACCAGCCAAGACAGATCTGCTCGGAGTCATTCGATTAGTTGATCAGCCCTAATAGCGGGCCTCCAATGAAAACCACCACCAAGTGGATATTAACATGTCTCTTACAAGTTATTCAAAACTAGCCTTTTCCCTCATTAATGTATAAAAAATAGTACATCACCTCTCAATACTCATCATCATCAACATCCATCAATCATAACTTCGGGGTCTCATATGAGGGACTTCGGGATTTTTTGCTTTTGTGATCTGGAAGAAATCATCTTCCATCTGATTCAATGTAATACTATTATCATATATTGAGAACATGAAACACCCCATCATTTTCTTTAAAAATAATAATGCATCAATAGTGCAACATATGCTCTATATGGTGTTTAAACCATATATAGTTTTTTTTTATTTGCAATAAATATGCATGGATTAATCATACTTTCTGCAATCTAAATAGTACACACTCAAATCTTCCACAAAGTCAAAAGAAACATCACAAAGAATAAAATAAAGAATGCCATTGTGAACTCCAGTCCAATATGTGAGATGGGTCTCAAATTTTTTCATTTATACATGGCATAGTTCCCAAAATATGTCCTTTCTTGAATGCCTTAATATGCAGTTTAACCGGTACCAAAACCCCAATGCATGAAGAAGCAGCACCATTAGCAATGTAGTGTCACAATAAAACGCGTTTCAAAATTGCAGATGCTGCCAGTGAAAATAAATTTACAAAGTCATTGCTCAATAATGGCTCAGGGCCTCAATTCAAAACGCTCACCTGGAAGGATGCCAAGCCCCTGAACTCCAAAGAAACAACTTGCCATGTTAATAGCAGATCTGTCATCAACTTGGCTTGCCAGTGCGACAAAAGTTGCATCTCGACAAGTACTTAATGTCAGGTTGTCCTCCGCACCAATAAGACTACGAAGGTATAAAATACCAGAGTTCAAGCACTTCTTGCAATTACTGTTCAGAGAGAGTGGCACCTCGCAATTTTGTCTGACATCACCAAATTTAGGAGACTGCAGCATTTCCATGACTGTTGCTCTGCCCATGCATTGATAATTGACTGGTATTTTTGTCCCAAACCCACAGAAAATTGTGGCATTGCGTGGGATTCCATAAAGTTCTAAGGTTTCTGATATGGAAGTAAGACATGTCTCCGAAAACACTGATGGAACTCCCAGGTTGCCTGTTACCCTCGCATATCGAACAACTGAAACTGCGACAAAAGCATTTATGTACCGACAGCATCTTCCTCTTTCATCATGATTAGAGCACACAGATGATGCTGATGTAAAATTTGACCAACTCAAATCCAAGGGACAGTCTGCAGGAATAGAAGTAAAACAAATCAAAAACAACACCTTCTGAAATAAATTATTCAAAATGTAGATTTTAAATAACTACAAGAAGCATGTGAAAAATCATGTGTGAGTGGAAGAAAGAAGGCAAATTGAGGATTTGAGATCGGATGGTAGGAAATTATTGACTTGATATTTCACATTTTCTTCCTTTTATGTACAATACTATGTTCTTCCCTACATTCATATATATAATGCTCATGCATTAGAGCAAGCATGGTTGGATTTATCTGAAATGCCCACAGTATGACAGAATTACTTTTTGACCCCATCTCATATTATACAATAGTGTATAGCAGGAGAGTCAGCAGAAAAGACTATTAAAACCATGATTAAGAAAGAGGTAGCAATATATAATATCAGCCAATGATGATCAAGCTAAGATTTGATGGAGGAACATAAAATGGGGAACTTAAAAAGAAGTTACACTTTTAGGAAGGAAAGAATGATTCACTCGACCAAATGGGTTTAAATATATCAATGGCAACATTGAGACTAATGTTTCTTTAAGCATGAAAAGGTGCATTTCAATTATATTACACAATTAGCAGAAAATCAGTTATTCGCTTTGACGGGCTGTATCAGTTTTATGGATCAAGGAATGTCATCTAAAAAATTGAATGAAAGAGATGATGCAAATATGGAAATTTAATATTCTGAGGAACCACAGGAACCCTCCGAAAACAGCACACTAGGAGTCCAACTGAGCACCATCAACAGTTAAACATGTGGATGAGCAAATTCACAAATGGAACCTCCTGGGAAACTAAGATGCTTACATAAAGATGCTGCATACCACAATGAAAACAGAATAATTCACTAAATCAAACATGAAATGCCTTCAATTTCAATGGGAGTTTGCACTGTAGATTGAGGAGGATCTATTGAAATTTTTAGGCACAGGTATGGCCATATGGTACATTCAGGGGATGGGTCATGGCTTAGAGCAATGGTAAAATGATCAGGCTAACAAGACAAAATCTTGGGTTCGAGTCGTAAGAGTGGCCAATGGTGCAAAAATTGCCAACGATTACGACCATATCTAGCCTCTCTCCTTCCAATGTCCTAAGAGTGGCCAATTCAGATTTATTGATGAAATAGACATGAATGTAGGAAAGCACATTTTGTGTCTGAGAGTCTTTTAAGTTGTTAGATTACGAGAACAGGTTTATTGTCAATTATGAGAGGAGCCAAAAGGCTATAAAAAAAATGAAATCCTAAATAAGGAAACGACCAAACTGGAAACCACAAATGAGAAAAAGAAGAAAATTAGAAACCGTAAATAATAAGGAAAAGAGTAAATAAATATAACCATTTGACTAGGTTAATTATTCATGAGAAATTGATAAAAGATAGAACAAAACAGTTGCTCTTTTTAAAGGGATGCAATCGTTGTTTAGAAAGTGTCTCTTAGTCTTTCTAAAATGAGGGCCTATGCATAGAGAAAACTCACTTTTCCATTGTTAACTTCCCTCTGCAATTTCTCCAAAATTCCTCAAATCTCTTGTCTTGCTTTCCTTTTCCTCAAACCTTTCTTTTCTTTTGCTTTCATTCATTGTTTTACCTAGGAACGAATTCACAGAGATCCCCTGCAGCAACTTATCTTACAAGTAGGGGCAATATCACTTAAAGAATATATACTAGAGGGATGCCTCAAATTCAATTCCAAGGAGTCTACATTTTGTCCATATTTTCCATCTTTTTCCAACATTATTTGGATCATTTGATCGTTTGCCTGTGTTATAGAGATTGTGTCCCATGCTTCTTGCAAAGAAAATCATGATGTGCTAAGATGTCGGGCAGACCATGACTATCACATATATCCATATGGACATACCATCTATATGCCTGAAAATTGACAAAGAAAAGTATCGCTCATAAACAACCAACAAGGACCACGAACCAACATATTTGAGAAGGGTAGAACCTAGAATTAGAAGCACTTAAATTGAAACTGAAAAAACTATTTACCAGTTCTTTTGGTACCAAAAATCATGCCACCTATAAAGGCCTCTACCCTTTTTATGACTAGAAACCTTTTAATGCTACGGAATAGGATATCAAACATAGCTTCTTTCTATGAACTAATGTCCTCAAACAGCAATACAACCTCTTTAGTATTTTTATTTTACGAAGGAAACCACTCATATTAACTAAGAAGAAGGTAGTGTAATTAATCATCAGTTATCCATATATGAATAATGTTATTCGATTCAATCCCTCAATGAAACCTGCATGTTATTGCACCATATTCATTTTATTCTTACAATTGAAAAAAAAATCATATTTTTAGTTTTGGCTCCACATCCTCCATTGCAGCAACATTTTTCCCACAAAGAATGTTTGTAATTGAGGACACGTTCTTTGAAAAAATTAACCATCAAACTCTGCATTCTTTTTCATCAAAACCACCATCATCAACATACATTCCAACATTTCATAATATGATTATAATATAAAAAAAATCAACAAAACCCAGTTCCCAGTGTGACGCCTGGCCCAGGCCCAAGAGTCCCAAGAGGCCCATGGATTGGGTGAGGGTGAGGGTGTTTAGTCCCACATCGCCTAATGGGAGGAGATAGTCTGTGCTTATATTTAAGCACAGCTCTTACACACAAAGACGCGTTTTAAACCCGTGAGCCCATTAGGGGCAAAGCGGACAATTTCTTGCTGTGCAAGCCTGGGGCGTTACAATTGGTATCAAAGTCTGTCCATTTCGCGATGGTGGGTGTGGGTGGCCCCACACGAGGACGTGTGGCCTATTAGGGGGGTGATTGTGACGTCTGGCCCAGGCCCAAGAGTCCAAGAGACCCATGGATTGGGTGAGGGTGAGGGTGTTTAGTCCCACATCGCCTAATGGGAGGAGATAGTCTGTGCTTATATTTGAGCACAGCTCTTACACACGAAGACGCGTTTTAAACCCGTGAGCCCATTAGGGGCAAAGCCTGAGGCGTTACACCCAGATTCAGCACTTTCACCCAAGAAAGACCAGAAATGCAAAAACATGCAAAAAAAAAAAGAAAAACCCAAAACAAAAGAGCATCACAGCTACAGAAAAAACACACAAAACACTGTCCAACAACACCAACTTAATGAATCAAAGGAAACCCAAATCACTGAATAACCTAACAATTGAAACAGACCCAACAAGCACAGATTTTTAACAGTCTCAAAAGAACACTAGCTCTAAAACCTTCAAAAAAACCCCACAAAAACAGACTAATAAGAGAGAGAGAGAGATGTTACCAGCCCCTGCTGTGCTCTTCATTTGAGTGAGAACCCAAAACCCAAAAGCCAAAATGATCCGTCCGTACGCAGCCGACATGGCCGAGGGAGAGATGTGACTGCGGCGGCGGAGGAGAGTGAGTGAGCGAAAGGGGAGGTGACCTGGAGTGGAGAGACTACTGAGTTGAGTGAGTGGAGAGACTTTGGTTTTTTTTTTAATATATATTTAAAACAATCGCAGGGGAAAAGAATGAATTATGTGGGTCCCACGCGGATCCGACGTGGCGAGTTAGCTCAGACTGTCAAGGTGGGTCCACTTTCGGGAACTTGAACACCTGAGGAGTTTGTGATCGGCGGACGATATTGGGCCGCAATTAGACCTATTAACAGATCGCATGTCGACCCGGATCCGATCTAAACTCAACATGATAAAAGACATAAATATTCAATTTCAATGATCCAATACTCAAAATCGGTTAGATCTAAGTTGATACAGATATCATAACCACACATTATATAAACGGCCAAAATCAGATAGAACAGAAGAAGAAAAGACATTTTGATTACTTGGAAGCATCGTAATTTGAAACGGTCATAACTTTCAAACTGTATATCAGAATTGCTATTATAATATGTCCACGCGTTCATATCGACGAGCATTAGAGAAATAGTAAAAAATTATGATGCTAATTTTGAAACGCTGTGAGTGAGGTAGTCTTGGAAGTCAAATCAACGGTTGAAAGTTATTTTTACTATTTTTGACAGTTTTGAGTTATTTGTTAGGATTTACTATATTTAGATTTGAATTTCAAATATTAGTTTGAATTCGAATTTGAATATTAGTTATGATTAAATAAAGATGTATTAGTTATCTTTGCATATTTACATATTAGGATCATGGTTAGTTTAGATTTGAATAATCAGTTGAGATCTCTGTTAAGGATTCTTTTGTATAAATAGGCATATAAACCAATTAATTATTTAGATTATTGATTATTTTGAGTTTATTTATTTTCTCTATTGTATTTTGTTAGAAGGACTAACATTTACATAAAATTTTCAATTATCTGGTATTTTGTCAGAAATTAACAGGTCATTGAAGCCCAACGCCCCTATCATTCTTCTCTTGAAGAATCAACAGTGCCGCTGGAGCCTGCGAATTCGCATCTTCGATCGAATTAGCAGAAGAGCGTATTCGTACACTTCATCAGTTGGTATCAGAGCTTACGTCGATCTTCAGCGCATCGTTCAAAAAAAAAGGAACATGCTGCCGAGAAGACGTTCTCTTAGCGACGCCTACGATCATGAGGAGCACCAATAATACATCGTAGCAGCTACAGCAGTAGTTAACAGACGCATGGACCAAAAATTTGAAGCACTCACACAACAGATGGAGGTGATGATGTCATTTATGCAACGCCGTGAACGATCTCCAACTCCACGACCTCGATCGCCAGCCCACGATCTCCAACCGCTCGATCTGAAGCGGATGATTCTATTGACGGTAATTTCGATAACTCATTTGAAGAAATGATCCGTCCATCTATCTTCAATGAAGATGAAGATGAAGATGAAGAGATTGAAAAGGCAAAACCTTTATTCGATGAAGAGATTGAAGAGGAAACTTTCCACCTATCTTTGATGAAGAGATTGAAGATGCGAGACTTCCACATATCTTTTATGCAGAGATCAAATAGACATTCCACCTATCTTCGATGAAGAGATGGAGGAGATTGAGTCCAAGAATTCCCCTCAAATATTTGGTAACAATGATCACATCTTGTCTTTCTCTACTACCTCTCATCATAGCTTTTTCACTACTAAAATCATTAACACCCACATATTTTACATGACTGGAGCTTCGTCCAAATCTTTCCCGCTAAACCCCTTTCAACTCACTCATACCTCTTCACCATCGAAAAAGCTATCACATGAAACATTTAACCCACTCTACCATCATTTTGTTAATTAATTCTTTCCATCCTTCATTTTTCCTCATCCACCACCCCTTCTCAGGATGCTATTACTTGAAAGCTAGATTTGTGAGCATTGATCCGTTTGGATGGATGTGATGCGTCATCCTAAAAGATTTGTTGTTCGTAAGAAATTCATATCTAAAGTTCATGGTGACAGTTTTGCCAGTGAGGATTTGAATTCGAGGGCGAATTCTCTCCAACCTGGGGAAGATGATGCAGACATCATAACCACACATTATATGGACGGTTGAGATCAGATGGAACAGAAGAAGAAAAGACATATTGATCGTTTGGGAGCACTGTAACTTGAAACGGCTATAACTTTCAAACTGTAGGTCAGAATCGTTATTATAATATGTTCACGCATTTGTATCGATGAGCCGTACAGGATTCAAAGCGTTTTGAGATTATCTTGGAGGTCAAATCGACGGTTGAAAGTTATTTTTATTATTTTTGGCAGTTTTGAGTATGTTAGGATTTTATGCATTTGTTAGGATTTACTATATTTATATTTGAATTTCAAATATTAGTATGAATTTGAATTTGAATATTAATTAAGATTAAATGAAGATGTATTAGTTATCTTTGCATATTTACATAATCTGTTAGGATCCTGGTTAGTTTAGATTGGAATAATCAGTTGGTATCCTAATATGTTAAGAATTCTCTTCTATAAATAGGCATGTAAACCAATTGATTATTTAGATTATTGATTATTTTGAGTTCATTTATTTTCTCTATTGTATTTTGTTAGGAGGACTAACATTTACATAGAATTTTCAATTATCTGGTATTTTATCAGAAATCAACAAGTCATTGAAGCCCAACGCCCCTGGCATTCTTCTCTTGAAGAATCAACAGCGCCGCTGGAGCCTGCGAATTCGCATCTTCAATCGAATTAGCAGAAGAGCGTATTCGTACGCTTCATCATAAGTCCACTCTGACCCGGTCCTTTGGACCTGATTGATCCAACTCAAATACTATATGATATTTTTTAGGGTTAAAGACATCTAAGTCCTCACAAGCATGGGTAATCTCATATAAGTTTTTATCAAAGTTGAGGCAGACATACAATTTTTTAAAAACTCACAAAAACCCATATACATCCTTGGTTTCAACAAAATTAATCATAGTCCAACCTACCCTACTTAAATTTAACATATAACCATGAAATGATTAAGGGTGCGTTTGGATGTGAGGTTGAAACTCTAAAATTCTTAAAATCTTATGTTTTAAACTCGGCTTTTAAAAAGTTATGTTTTATTAGATTTTCAACCGCAAGATTTTTTGACCTAAAAAGGAATAATGTGGTTTGAAAAGCTAAAAGCTGAAAATGGGTTTGGATCTGAGTTTTAAAATCTTTAGCTTTTCAAATCAGAATCTATCTAAACTCATATCCAAACGGACCCTAAATTATCTTCAAATTTTTAACCGTTGTCAATAATACCTCAATGGAAATGAAGAAATATAAAGAGTCTTACAAGGATAATTTGATCTTTGCATGGACTAATTTATTTTTATGATTGTTTATAGAGACTATAATGTTTACACAATTACATGATGATAAAGATATTGTGTCAAATTTGAATGAAAATTTAATTCAATGGTGATAATTAAGTTTTTGTGAGTTTTTATGGACTCGTGTCACCCCCAATTTTTACAGGGATATATATGAGATTATCCATGTTTGCAGGGATGTAGATGTCTTTAACCCTTTTTTATTAATGATCTAACCCAACACTCATAATTTACCAAACATTTATAATTAAATATTGAATAATTATTTAAAATTTTAAGAATTTGAAATATTTTTACAACCTTTTGACTTCACATAAAAGCATAATAATCCAAATCGTATTTCAAATGTTCTCTCATAAAATATTAGAAAAACAAAATAATGAAGAACTATTTATAATACACTAGACTATATTAAAAAAGAAGATGAAGTCATTGTCGGCACTTAAAAAGTTATTCGACCTCTCTTTGTCTGGTCAAGGCTTGTTAATAGGTCGACCCGACCAGACCCCAGACTTGATATGGACTCAACCCGTTGACAGGCCTAGCCGCAATCATGTTCTCCTCTCTTAAGATTCATCTGCTTTGCTACTCCCATAAAAAAATGCATTTTTAAGCTCAGTTCTTTATACATTGTTTTAAAATCGAACCAAACCGGCTCGTTTTCACCGATTGAACCGTCAACCAGTTTGGTATCTAATCCAGTCATTCCACCAAATCCAATCCATGTCAAAAATCGGCTTAAATTGATAAATTCATTCAATCCACCGGTTAAACCATCGGGTTTTAAAAATCAGTGTCGGATTAGATGAACTGATCGATTTTTGGATGGTGTAGAATAATCTTAAGAAAATTAAAAAGCCTGAAACTCAATTAATTGTTAAAAATTGAAAGTGGATTTAGGTTACATATAGAAATTAACTGTCTTGTATATATCCCAGTGGGGTCAGGGCATCGCCGGACCGCGAAGTGTCTCCTTCCCGGGGGCCGGGGACACTCCTCATGGTGGGGACAAATCATCATAACCAATTATCAGGGGGATTTGGGGTGTACTGGGCCATTTGTAAACATCCCGTTAGGGGTCATGTTCACTTCATTAATTCGGGTATCGGATTTCTTAGCCCGGATCGGAGGTCCCTTTTTATTTTGGTTTGATGACCTTCTCTTTTCACCATCACCAATTTAGAATGGTAACCATTTTTTAAGTAATGGAAGTGTTGGTAATAATTTCTAATTTTTTTAATAAAAAATTACATTATTAGTTTTAAATTTAACTTGTGATATTATTATATATAAAATATTATTTGGGTATGACCTTTTGTAAAATGTACAATTTTGATTTGATTATATCCTCTTACATATATTATTGATTATTTAATAAAACCATATTATTATGAAAAATAATAACATTTAAAAAGTGAGAAATGTGAAACAAATTTAAAAATAATTCATGTTTTTGGTAATTTTGAATTATTAGTAATATAATTTATATATTTATTGCATCAACATCACGATTTGATTTCGATTAACCCGATGGTTGAACTGGTGACCTTTAACCAAGTCATTTTTTCGGTTTAATAAACGATTCGATTTTTTAAACATTGCTTTTTACAGTCTCATACCTCGTTAACCCCTTCACTATTTACCTTATTGAAAATTTTTTACATTTTTATAAATGATGTCATTCAATTTATTAGAATATATATATTTCATACTTTATAATATTATATACCTTATGAGGTATATGATTTTTAATAAAAATATGGGAGGACTCCTACACTGTAAAATGGATTGAGTGTAATCTTTTTCAAAGAAAAAAGAAAAATGTTAGTGTGACAACTGAGACTTTTAGACCGCAATTAAACTAATTTTTTTTAGTCGTGTTTCTGATATTCCAAATTTTTATAATTTGGCATGGTTGGAATCCTTGTGTTGTTAGCTTTCCAACGCTTTTTACGGATCATGAATCGGACTTGTATCGAGCAAGTTATAGTCATTTTTGTGCCTTGGGGAAAACTGCCCAGAGGCGGCTACTTGAAAGTAGCCGTCCCTGTCGAGGGGTGGCTACTCGAAAGTAACCGTCCCTCATCAGGCGGCTCAATCCAACAAGCCGTCGGGCACCTGTGCGCAGAAACGCAGAAATTTAGGGATTTGAATAAACTGTCGAATATTTGATTGTTTTCTTCAGGGGTAAGTCATTGCACGTGTTTAACCTTATAAATGCCTAGTTATGGATGCCCTAGGACCCATTTGAAAACCCTAATACGAGTCCTCTCTCTCTCTCTTTTTATCAAACCCTAAAAGAGGTCTTTTGGGTGATTTTTGAAAGAAAGTCCTTTGTGGAATAAGGTGGGTTCTTTTACTTCATTTTTCTTTAATAATATTAGAGTTTCAATTACTACGATCACCAATGATGGGTTCATCCCGAGGTGATTCGGGTTTGTGTGGTTTTATGGGTTTTTCCTTCATTTTAATTCATGATTTTATTTGATATTGAATTGTTTTGGATTTTGATGTTATGTTAATCCATTGATGAGGTTTTTAAGATGTTTTTACAAGATTTACATGCTGTTTTTGAATATTTATACATAGATCATGGTTAGGGTTATTTTTCTTAAGATAGAAAGCATGTTTAGGGTTTCTAATGCCTTGTTTTGGGTACCACCTTGCATGAATCCGAACCTCATAATGATTTCATCACTGTTTTGATGATTTTTATTGTTGATCTATGTGATTTATTCATATATATATTAGATCTATGGTTTTCAAGGTTTTTCGGATGGATTATATAAGCTTTCGATGCATTACTCATTGCCTTGCATGGATCTAGGGTTAGGAAGACATGATCATCATATTAAATTTATTAGATCTAGATCCTTGTATGGTTATGATGTTTTCTAGTTTTTATGTATTCAGATTTATATTATTATTATTTGGGTTTTGTCGATTTATCGATGTTTGAATAGAAATCATGCCTAGGTCTACACAATTTTTTCATGCACAATAGAAACATGTATTAGGATATTTTATCACCATCAACCTACTGTTATTTAATATTTTAACACTACTTTAAGGTATGAAAATATATGATGTTAATATTACCATTTTTCAAATTTGTTCTATAAAGGTTTCATCGTTTTTCGGTATTTTGATTTATCATCGAGTCGATCATTTAGGGGATCAAACTTAAATATTTTCAATGTGTTTTTATCTGTATTTTCTATATGAGAGAGAGTAGGTACGTGTTTTTGAATGTTTGGGTAGGAAGTCGGGGTCATTGATGGCATATTTGCTGTTTTGGGTCTGTCGGGGGGTGGCTACTTGAAAGTAGCCGTCTGAGATCAGACGGCTAGGTTTGAGTAGCCGTCGGAAGCCAGGCGGCTACATTTGAGTAGCCGGCTGAGCCCAGTATTTGTGGTGATCTTTGATTTAGTTAATCATTATATTCCGTTTCTGATCTGGTTCATTGGTATGAAAATCTTCAGGAGCCTCTCGTTAGCTTCCTTGTTAGTCCGGTAGTCTTGCGTAGGACCGGAGGTGAGTGGGTCTAGTCTCTAGTAGCTTTTGAAAAATTACCTATATTTATCATATTCGCATCATGCTTATGTTATGAATATGACTGTTATCTTGAGTATAGAATTGCATGAGCATGACATTATGTTTTGAGACGTTATTTTGCGTATGAACCGTATAATGATTATTATGTTATTCTTGCATGCAAATATGTGAATTGTAGAGGTCATCTTGCATGCATATCATTCGTCTGCGTGACGAGGGTCTGCGTGACTCAGTCCAGTAGGACCGTGTCTGCGTGACACCCGTCTGCGTGACGCCGTCTACGTGACGATTGGTCTACGTGATCAAGCTCTAGTTGGAGCGCTTTTGGCTGCGTGCCATACGGGCATGCGTGTCCGTTGCATCATACGCATCATGTAGATAGTATGAGAGGATGGTTATTTCCTTTAA
>JAUJYO010000315.1:0-22368 GCA_030737845.1 Acorus calamus | reverse complement strand
TATTCAAGCCCGAGGGGGTTCGACTAGTACCCCCTCAAGAAGTGGTAGCACCCCATCAAGGAGTATTGCCACTCCGGGGAGTAGTGTTCATGAAAGCACTCCACCACAAGTTCAACCTACACAGGTGGAGAATGAGCCTTCCCCACGTTTGAGCAGCACTGGTAAGATTATTTTCATAATTATTTAATATTGATAATTTTTTTACTTCAATAATATCTGTAGTTGTGTTAAATTAATGTTATTTTAATTTTTTGGCAGATACACATGCATCAGCTAGCACGGTCCCATCAACCAACCCCACCTCCCCACCGAGGAAGAAGACGCGGGGCCCGTCTATGGGATTAGAATCGTCTAAGCTAGTGAGGGAGTTGCGTGGTCCCATCCAATTGACATTCGATCTTAAGATGGGGAGACCCAATAATTCAGAGCATAACAAGATGTTTACCACTGAGTGCGGTGTGATTTGTCGCAATCATGCTCCGCTCCGACTCGAGCGTTGGGGGGACATTACCTCGACTGACTATGCAGAGTTGGTTAGGCGTCTTCAGGTTCTCTAATGAAGATTTGACCAAAATTTGTATTTTTTTAATTAAATTCTTTCAATTATAAAAGATAACATTAATAACTTAATTTTTCTCTATGTAGAATAAGTTTCAGTGGGATGTGACAGACGCCATTGCTTCTGAATTTATCAATAAGCAATTGGGTCAGGTTTGGCGACAACAACGATGCGATCATGCTAAGAGGATACAAGAACTCATAGCCAAGGGTAAAGATCCACAAGCCCACCCAGCTACGGGAGTCATCCAGGCCGATTGGGAGTGGATTGTTGATTTCATTCGCTCTGATACTTATCAGGTAATTAGATAATATGGTCTGCTTTAGCCTCAAAAAAATATGCATGTTTAATACTATATTTCATTTTATGCAGGCGAGGTCGAGGACTAATAAAGCAAATCGAGAGAAACAACTTTTTGGTCATCGGGCGGGATCAAAACCCTTTGTGATGCACCAGATGCAGAAAGAAGTGGTGAAATATGGATTTTATGTCAAACACATTTTTTATAACTTATTTTACTCAATTTAACATTAATTTTTTTTGTTATAAATGTTTCTTGACATTTACAGGGGCCGGTGGACTTGTTCAAGGACACCCACTTCAGCGAGAGTAAAGGGTGGGTTAGTGATGAAGCAGCTGCTCGACATGTAAGCACTTGATTTCATTCTTTGATATTAGAAATCTATAGATTTTAGAACCTCACATGAAGTGAAAACAAATAAGAATCTCACTTGTATGCTTTAAAAACATGATTTTAGGATGTCATCTTTAGATGGGGTAGGGGTGTTCCCACTCTAGACCTATTCATGTTGTGCTATGGATTGTATCATGTTTCATGTCATGGTAGTGTTGTGTGCTGTCAAAACCTCTTCTTATGTTAGACACAACACTTGCTTTTGTTGCTGCCCTACCAGTTTTATTTAAAGAATATGTTTTTTTGCAGTACTAGGCTTCCATGACTCATGTAAATCCTTCGTTCCAGGGCATTCAGTTCATCGTTAACCTTTGTCACATGAAAGTTGTGTCCTGGAATGTTGGTTGCTTATTGGGGTATTGCAGAAACTATTTTATTTTCTTTTTTTCAATGCCGCCCACGGACATGAACAATTTGTTAAATCATGTGAAGTCTTTGAGATCATTTTTTGGTGTTGTATATTTATTTTGATGATCTCAGGTTTGGTGTAAGCTTCCATGGTATCCATAACAAAATATATATGTGCAAAAAATTCAGATGTATTAGTGTAGTAGGTTTGGAATTCGCTACCATGGCTGCATCATCTCACAAGACTCTTAGTGATTGATTACTGATATATTATAATTCTATGTGAACTGATTATTTTTAGACCTCCAGTTCAACAACTCTGCATACAGTATGTTAGGTAGGTTTCAGATAGATCCATTCAATTTACGAGCTGTTTCTTTTCTTTCTTTGAACAAGAGATTTTGTAATGGAAGATACAGGGAACTTCTTCTATCCTTAAGATGGCATTTGGCAAAGGAACAGGTTGTGGAACAATTTCAATTTAGGTACAACTTGGTACATATATGCATGTGTTGTTCATAGTTAAATCAAAGTACTATTAGTTGTTAGAGGGAGATTGGATTATTATAGGAGATTTTATTTGGACTTATCTGTTTTATAAATAGACCTTGAAATTATTTTAGATTGCTAAGCATAACCTGCCTTGCAATATATGAAAATGTTGTTCGTCCTATTCTTTATACATATTCATCAGACGGTTTAGTGCTATATCTACATGTATCCATTCATGTTAATTAAGGTCTTCATGTACATTTATTAGAAATGATGACATCATGTACATTTATTAATTATATTTTATTTTGTTAAATTCGATTTTGTAGCGAGAGATGGAGGAGCGGCGACAGTCACAATCCCAGTCTACTGTTGAGGGACAACCAGCATCGTTCGATGAGTTAGAGATCACGCAAGAGGTCCTTGGGCATCGGTCAGGGTACGTACGTGGATTAGGATGGGGCCCACGCCCTGCCAATTATGGCCAGTGTAGTGGAAACAACACAATGTCATCATCATCTGCGGCCAGCGAGTTGGGGAGATTGCGAGAGCAGTTGGAGAGCGAGCAGTTGGAGACCCAGCGAGTGCAGTTGGAGACTCAACAAGCGCAGTTGGAGACACTGGCTACCCTGCACCAGTGATGACTGCGTTGCTACAGAGATTTCCTGAGTTAGGCGTCCTCACAGGCGTAACTCCCCAACCTCAAATGCCTGGAGTTCCTCAACATCCTGGACTACAATCAACGCCATCCGACTCTTCTATAGATCCTTCCCTACCATCAGATCCATGAGTTGAACTTGAAAAAATCTGTAATGCATACAATTAGTTTATATTAGAAACTTGGAAAGCTTATTATTAGAAACTTGGAATGTTTTTATTAGCAATTTGGAATGTTTTTATTAGCAATTTGGAATGTTTTTATTATTATTGTCATCATTAAATATTTATTTAATTATCATATAAAATATTTAAAATACCAAAAAAAATTTCTACAAAAATACAGACTTTCCCTACGAAATGTTTCGTAGGAAACGATTAGTATTTAATTTTTAATTAAATTTATTTACCTTTAGCTGCAAAATCATTTCATTGCAAAAAGTCACCTTTTGCTACGAATAATTTTTGCGCTGCAAAAAAGTACCTTTTGCTGCGAAATTATTTCGTAGGGAAAGGTTTATATATAATTATTAATTAAATCTGTATACCTTTAGCTGCGAAATTATTTCGTCGTAAAAGTTAATCTTTGGCAACAAACAATAATATCGTCGAAAAATGTACCCTTTGCAACGCATTATGTTTCGTCGCAAAAGATTATATTTTACTACGAAATTAAATTCGTAGTAAAATGTACCTTTGACTGCGAAAATTATTTCGTCGCAATAGGTAACCTTCTGCTGCGAATTTTATGCGTTGCAAAAGGTGAGTATTTGCTGCGAAAAAGTATATTTTGCGACGAAGAAATTTTCGTAGCACTAGACCACCTATTGCTGCGAAATTTTAAATCGCAGCAAAAAGTCTTCCCAGACGAGGCAGTTACTACGAAAATAGCTACGAAATGATTTCGTCGAGGAAGACTATTTGCTGCGAAATATAACCTTTTCGCTACGATACATTTCGCAGCTAATACCCACATTTGTTGTAGTGACAGTTACTTTTGTACTATAAGCTTATTGTTTTATTTTATTTCCTCTTATCTCCTTCAGAGTTATAAATTTTAAGTTGTACTTCGAAATCTTTCATAAAATCGTGGTAGCATCATTTGCTTTTTTTTACAAAAATTATTTTTCAAACATTCCGAACATTAGCTAACTTGAAAATGTGCATGTATGAATTTATTTTCATGTTCATGTGACAATCAATGTTGAATTTCGTATAGAGCCCTAAGCCCATCTTTGTCAAGAATTAAATTATTATGAGATTTATAATTACTCTAGTATAAATAATGATAAAATAATTTTGTGTTTGATTGTGTTTTAAATTACTCTCATTGGGAAACGTAATAATAAATTTTTTGTTGTTTCGATAAAATATGGATAAGAATTTATAAAAGATAAAAATTTGAAGACGGATGATTTATAAAAGAGGTGAGGACAATTGATTTGACAGTAGGCCCACATATTCTTTTGATTTGAATAATCTGGAATAACTTAATTCTAATAGATGGATGTAATCCATATACCACTTTATACTAGTTAATTCTGGCATATAAATTCTTATTTATTACAGTCATCCAAACATCGATAATGAGATTATCCCAGTTAATTCCAATTTATTCTCGGCTTATTCTTGAACCAAACATGGGCTTTGTGTTTATCCATAGTCTCATCCTTGTGGTTTAGGACCTACAACAACCAAAAGAAGAAGTCCTTTTTTTCCGAAAGAAAAAAAAAAGAAAAAAGAAATAAAAGAAGAACAACAAATTCTTTTATAGAAGAAAACTTTAAGAACAGTCTCATTTGCAGGCCCCACATGCAGTCTTCACTAGTGTGCTTATATATATCATGAAAATAATCGCATACTTTCATATATATAATATATGTACGTGTTACAATGAATTGTATATTTTATTTAATAAAACATATAAATCACGGAAATATATATATAGACTGCACACAATTTCTGTAAATGAGAATATTTAACAATGCCTCTATCATGCTCCGAAAATTATAAAAAATTAACAATTAAATTTTCCATTAAATGAAGGAAACCCTAAATTAAATGCAAATTCATGCATGCATGAACAGTGTGATTTGAATGACCATGGCAATCTCGTACGTTGCGTGAAACTTGTGGACATTGTAATCTCAGCACTCTCAGCTGATCTTCACCTCGAACAACACGATCATAAAAGCCATCAAAGAAGCTGGCAACATCAAGGTACCTCCTATCTCAAAAAAGAAAAAAAGAAAAATAAAAGTTTTGTAATTTGTGCAATAGAAAAACTTATTACCCAGTTAAAAAAAAAATGCCTCCTATCTCCAAAAAAAAAAAAAAATGTTATATTTTGTTCAGTCCTATCTTTAATCTTATTTTCATCTTTATAAACAAACACAAGATGCATGATATTATATTTGGTGGGGGTGATAGTGCAAAAATGTATCTCAATCTATGCATGTTAAAGAAAATAGTTTAAATATGTATCATATGTAACCCCCCCCCCCCCCCACCCCCCCACCCCCTACACAAGCATGCGCGCGGGGGGATCAGAATTCGTGTTGAATATTTGGCGTGCATGAATTTTATTACCATGAAACAAACTAGTGTGTGTGTGTATAAAAGGAAAATAATATATCTAGCCTTGTATACACCCCCATTAGCAGCCTCACACTAGTGTTTTTTTTCTTTGAACTATGTAATTTTATAAAAATTAAAGCATACATTAAGATACACTAGGGTTTTTTTTTTCTTCGAAAAAATTATTGCTCTACATGCACTACAATAGTGCAAATGGGGTTATAAAACAAATTGAATGCAATAATGTTTCATGTGACAGAGGTTTTTGCCATCGGAGTTCGGGTTCAACGTGGACAGGGTGAACTTGATGCCGCCATGCAATTTTGTGATGAACATAAAAGTTCAGATCTGGAGGGCAGTCAAGGAGGCAGGGATCCCCCACACATTTGTGCCAGTGAATTGCATGGCAGAACTTCATCGAAGTGTTCTTGCATCCACATGACGAGGCAAAAGATGAAGTTATTGTCTATGGGACTGGCAAAATTAAAGATGAAAGCAGTTTGATCTTATTAGAATCATAATCTTTCCTCAAACCTTAAAAAAAGATAGGTATTCCAAAATTATTATTTCAAATATGTTTAATCCAAATTCTACACTGATTAGGATTGTAATTTGGTTGGGTTGGTTCGGATTGTAGCTCAATCCAAGTCCTAACTAATCAAATACAACCCGATCTAATCTGATCATCCTCAAATATCAATTTAAACCCAATCTATTAGGTTTAATTCAGATGGGTAGAGTCGAGTCAAATTGGATTCAGATTTAACTTTTAAAATATGTATTATTTAAATTGTTTGAATTTCCAATAAATGAAAAATGAAAAAAGTCATCTCAAGAAATAGATAATAAATGTAAAGATAAGTAGGGATAACCAAGATAGAATTGAGAAACAAATTATGCATGTGTGATAGATTTTCAATTTTGATATTCGAAATTGAAATTTGAAATTGAAATTCATATTTAATCTCAGAAATTGAAATTTGACAGATCACTTAACCCAATCATATGTAGATTAGACCCAATTAACTCGATCCCAAAATCATACCCAACCTGAACTAAATCAAGTTTGCTCGGGCGTTGAGTGGTATTGGGTCAGGTTCAACCCGCCCAAATTACAACGGTATTGGGTCAGGTTCAGCCCTCCCAAATTACAACCTTAGATTTAGTCAAATCATAAGACTGAAAATTGTATATAAAGGAGAACCCTTAGATTTAGTTAAATTACACCCCCTAGATTGTCAAAGCTGATCATAAGATTGAAAATTATATGAGGTTCAGCCCTTAGATTTAGTCAAATTACATCCTTAGATTTAGTTAATGTTGGTATTTAATGACCAAAAATAAATATTTAACACATCTCTCGTGTCCTGTAACCGATCCCATATTATTGCATCCGTTTGAAGGTTACACACATGTTTAATATGATACGTGCATGAATGGCATTTATATGCATGAGTTACAAAATGGAGCATTAAAACTAAAACCTTTAATTATCATTGCCCACCTTGTTTAATGATTTTAATTAGAGGAGTTACACTTCTTCCCACTGCCTATATAAACCTTCCTTGGTCACCATGTGAATATATAGATCCAGTGAGTTCATTTATCTCTCTCTCAGCTAGCTTAACTTGGGGTGTTTATTATCCATAGAATGACAGCTATGTTATCTACTCAATGTCTATTTTCTTTGATCCGGGCGTCTGAAAGGATCGTAGTCTGTTCACTGTGGTTCTTTCATAGCTCGCACCCCGGAAAAACAAAACCAATTGTGGTCGTATCTCTCAGTGGTAGGAGCCATTCAACCTTGTGCGTGAGGGGGCCTTATTCACCGAGGACAGAGTGTTTTCACTCGCTTCCACATTTCCGGATACACTTTTCTAATCCCTAACTCTTATTTTATGCTTTTACAATATATTTTAGAGTATGCATGATTTAATATATATTTGATGTTTATATTCTTAATGTGTTAATTATAAGAATTTGTGTTTAGCCTTATATTTGATTGTCACGCACAACAGTTAATCATAAGATTTAGTCAATTTACACCCTTAGATTTAGTCAACCATCACAACAAGAGACCATGCATGTAAAGGAGATTTTGAAGAGTGATATAATCTACTAATCAAAGAAGTGCTAGCTGCTTGCACTTGAATACTAATTTGTTATAGTTCACCACATGAAGGAATCATGAACCTGGAGGAAGATATAGCAGCTTATGCTATCAGAACTATAGACGATCCGAGGACGGTGAACCAGGTCGTCGTTTGCCGGCCTCCAAAGAACATAATCACCCAACTAGAACTAACCGAACTGTGGGAGAAGAAGACTGGAAAGACATTCAAGAAGATCCACCTCCCTGAAGAAGAGATGATCAGACTCATAGAGAGTAGGAAACACTCACTAGCATTACATTCTTGTTTTAAACATATGATACCTCTCCAATGTTTTGACAGTATATATGATCTTTATGTTCAATATGCAGCATTTCGTGAGCCAGAAAACATTGGCATTGCTATAGTATATCGAATGTTTGTCGATCAACGGCCAAGTTATGAATTGGGAGAGAATGAATTGGAGGCATCTGAACTGTATCCAGACTATAAGTATACATCCATTGATCTTGTCATTGAGAAGGTGATATCAGACCCACCAAAAATCAAGTACACATCGTTTCCTAAACCTAGTGGAGGGTGCTCCAGTGTTACTAATGGAAATCTGTTGGTGCTTAATTAATCACCATTCAAGAATGTGTATGCCATGATGTGTTTGATGGTTTGGATGAATAAATATGTTATTTAAGCTTATTCACTCATATTCCACATTGATTCTCCAGCCAACCAAAAGGTTAGGAGCAATTGTTTCCATCATATTGTGTGATTGCTTAGCTAATGATTTGAATTATTGATTATTTTTAGTATACTAAAAATGTCTGAAGGGGCTGGAATTTCGGGTAACTGGGCAGCTGTAAGGTCCATGTCAAAGTCTACAGATCATATGCAATGTTTTCTCTAACAACATTGCTAAATAGTGCGAAATTTGTTTGTGATGTTTATATCTTTGTGTTTAGACTTGTAATTTAGAGCCATGAAGATTTGGTCCTCCATCCACCAAACTGTAACATGACATTGATTAACCTTTTTAGATGGAGTTCCCATTGTTTTAAGGCTTTCCTGACAATGGTTTTTTTAGCTGTCCAACAAAACCATTAAAAGAGTATTAGGTTTATCTTATCCTGCATGAGATATGTAGCCGGTGTTTTGAATTAAAATGAAATAAACTGATAAAGCCCCGGTTGTATCATCATTAATTTATTATAGGTATAATCAATACTGAAGAGTGAGCTTAGTTTTTTATTGTGTTATGAGTCAGGGAGAGTATGAGTGACAGATAATGAAAAAAAAATCTGGGTGAAGTGTGGACAAGTGTCTTGATTTTTTTTTCAAAATGTGATTTTTTTTTGTTTTGCATAAAAAGTGGAATAGCATTTGTTTTCTCTTTTTATTTTGATTCTAACAAATATGAATAAGCATAAAATTGATTGATTTTTTATCTTATAAAATTGGGATAACTTGTAATATCAATTAAAAATACCAGATTAGCTTGTAAACTAAAACTTATTATTCTCAAGAAAGTAAACTGGGTTTCTTGTAGTAGGAGTTGAAAACTACAGCTCATTTAACATGGGACAGTGACATCAAAAGTTCACAAGTTTCCACCACAACCAGATTGCCATATGATAAAGGAATTGACACATTAAATTATACAGTGTTTTATTTTTTTCTTTGCTAATATGTGTTGATGCTGGCCCTGGCTGGCAATTTAGATCTCACAAATGTCCTTTTTTTTAATCTGATTGAATTATCTTTGGCTGTATAAAGTCTAGATTCGGGTGGTGACTTGTTTCTATTATCATTAATCTGGTCATACAAAGATTTCATGTGATACATGTTTGTCTTTTATAGGTGTCTTGTATGCTGGAATAGAAGCAAGAGCATCTGAGTTTTCTAGAGATTCTCCCTTGCCTCCATGAAATCCATGTGTTGTCTCATTTTATTCTATTTTTTTTTTACTTATATAATAACATTTTGTAATGTACATAATTATTTTTAATAAAAAAGCTGGATGGTTTTTATTATTATTCTCATGAGTAGATATTTATTTAATTCAGTTTATATACTTTTAGCTAAAAAATAAAAAATGTTTTAGGAAAATGTGACCATTTTTTGCGAAATATTTCACAAGGAAAGGTCTTTTTGTTTTTCTATTCAGTTTAAATACTTTTAGCTGCGAAACATTTTCGTAGCAAAAGGTATATTTTGCTACGAAATCTTGCTCTTTAGCTACGAAATAAATTTCTAGCAAATATTATCTTTTGCTACGAAATTAGTTTGTAGCAAAAATATTTTGCTATGATATACAATTCGTAGCAAAAACACACCTTTTGCTACGAAAATATTTTTTTCGTAGCAAAATTATTCCCACACGAGGCTTTTGCAATGATAGTTGCAACGAACACATTTCGTCGAGAAAGAGTATTTGCTGCGAATAAAGGGTTTTGGCTACGAAACATTTTGCAGTTAATGCCCGGATTTCTTATAGTATATTATACATATACTTAATTATTGGCACGTGCCAAGACACGTGATATCATAAAAAAATCATGAATAAAAATTCCATATCATATATGATAAGCACATACATACATATACGTACACATATATGGTTTTGAACAACATCTATGCATGTCGATCAGTTCTTCTCTAATATAAACCTCATATAAAATAGTTGCTTCATGTTATTATCTAAAAAGTCTTTAAAATTTTCATTGCAAACCCGACATACCCTAATATATCCACATGAAAAACAAACAAAATGAAAGTGCACTGACTTTATTAGACAAACTTTATAAAAAAAAATGTGAATGTACATAAAAGAGAAGGGTACGTATATCTTCATCTCGTATTAAAAATAATAATTTTTTTCTTCACTAAGACAAAAGGAAGCCATGAAAAAAATCGAAGAAAAAATAATAAAAATCAACATTCAAAATTTATAGTTTGAACTAAAAAAAATCTGAAAAAATTAGTCCAAATTGATCAAGCCATCTCTACTCTACCGTCCACTCCGTAACCCTCTCAAACAACTCAATCATGTTAGCTACCGGTCATTCAATCCCAACCGTCCATCAAAAATCCTTTCCCAAAGAAAAAGAGAACCCTTAATACATTGTCATTTCAGAAATTATATAGGAGTAAAAAAGGTAAATCAAAAGTTTACATCATGGTTTCCTTCCCAAAGAAAAAGAAACCTCGAAAGCAGCATTTTTGGTCATTTTAGGAACTTAATAGGGCAAACAGGCGGAGGTAGCTTTCCCAGCTCAACCATAAGATCAGCCACGGGGAGTCCCTCCGATATAAAAAAAAAAAAACTTAATAGGGCCAAAATACTGTAATGTTTGGGGGGCACCAAATTTTCTTATTTTTCGACATATAAATTTATCCCCTCAACAAGTAGTATATAATTCAAAGGCACAATTTTTAGAATGCCTTGCAGTTAAAATGGATGAAACTCTACCTAAGAGATGTTGTATTCAATCATCACAATCCATGCCGACAGAACAATGTCTCTTTTATAGATTCAATCCCACCCAAGGCAGTGTCGGTCCTGAGAATTATTTTTTTTGGCGGGGCCCTAGACAAACTTTTAAAACAAGCCCCAAATACATTCTATTTTTTTTAACCCATATGGCAACTCATGCACCTAATTAAAAAAAAACACATCGGGACTGCTCTAAAAAAATACAAACCTAAATAAAACTTGAAAAGCAACAAAAAAATGGATCTTCATATAATGTAAATAAAAATAAAAATCTAAAAATACCTTAAACGAGGGTTTATTTGTTCAAACATTCATAGCTTTAAGAGGGAGAGAGATGAAAAGAGAGAGAGAAAGAGAGATGGAGAGGGAGATGTCTTTGAGTTTAAGAGAGAGCACAAATAATCACGAAAGATTGAGAAAGATAGATATACAAAAGTTGAAAACAGGGATCAAGATATATTTAGATGGTGGCTTGAATGTTTGATGAATATGTGTGTGTGGAAGAGAGAGACGCTGGAGAGGTTTGGGGATGTGAAACGGCAAATATTGTTGATTGGGTGAGGTAGATATTTAGGGATTTTATGGGGAGGAGTTTTAGGGATTTTCATGGGGACATTTGGAAATAATTTGCGGGGAATAGGAGGGTGGGTTTTGGATACTTGGGGAATGTATAATGTATTCTGGTGGGCCTGGGCCTTAGGGTGAGTAGAGTAATCAAGGGTCCACCAGCCAGACAACCAGTTTTAAATTTTTCATGGGCTTAAACAATTAAAATGCATGGGTTTACACAATTAAACTACATGGGCTATGCAGAGATGGGGACCCTCCCCTAGGCAGAGTGGCCTTGGTGGCCTGTGCCCAGGGCTGGGCCTGCCAAGGGCCGAGTCTTTGTTCTTACATATGGAAATACATATATATCTACACGTGAGGCAGGGGTTGGCTTTATTATTATATAGGAGACATCCGGGCAAGTCCTTGGAGTAGGATATCGATATTGGCCTTGAGCATCTCCTACAAGAGCTGAAGCCTAAGCTATTAAGGAAGCATTGGCTTTTGCTCACCAACACCATTTCGTATGATGTAACATTATTCACATCATTTGGTAATAGCAAATCATACTATTCTATATCATATTATATCAATCATGTTATTTCATTTCATTTTGAACCATTTCATACCATTGTATACCAATCGTACTAATTTTTATCAATCATATTATGTCATGTGTGTGTGTATTTGTGTTTAATAAATACCAAAATAAATTATAATCTGCTGATATTTAATAAATAGATCATTTGAATTAAGGATCTATATTAGAAACCCCACATTTAGTGATGTAGTATTTATCTATGCATCATTTTTTTAATTGTTTCAATAAGAGAAGAGACATCTAGGTTTTTTGTGAAAGCAATCCAAAAATTTAAGGGGTCTTATAATAATAATAAAGATTTTGAGGGTTTATTTAATAATTTATCTATTTAGGAGGGGCAAAAACTAAATAACATTCAATTATTGGGTTTTTTAATAAAATATAATAATGTGTAAGGGGTTAAATATAAAATCATTTTTTGTAGGGGTTTTCAATAATTCACTTGTTTTACGGTGGGTAGAAACTAAATAACCTTTTAATATAATATCACCCCTTAAAAACAAAAATCTCTAGACTAAAATATCAATTTCATCCCCGGAAAAAAATAATTAATAGATAAACATGTCATTTAAATGTATCTGCAAGGGTAAAATAGAAAAATCAAAAAAGATTGGACCATTATCTTATTGAGACTCCATTCTTTTAATATATGAATAGTATAGATAAAGAAAAATGCTCCAAAGGCCAATGGTCTAGTTGATGGTGGTGGGGGGACACCTTCCCTTTGGGAAACCGAAGCTTAATTAGTGAAAAATAGGATTGAAAAAATGTTGTACACTCTTATGGGCTAGCTCCTATGACAGCTAGTTCACAATCAGTTTCAACTCCTATGGTCTCATCAGCTTTCTTAGTATTCTTTCTCTATAGCTATAACCACCTTTATATATACCCAAAAAAAATGAGATAATTAACATAAGATTTAATAGTTTGAGAAAAATTTTGAATAAATTATATGGAAGTTTTTCCTTAAAAATTTTAAGAAAATTAAGCTTATCAAATTTAGTTACTTAGATTATCTAATTCCGCGTCAAATTCTTCTAGCATCCCATATCTTAGGCAAAGAAAAAGCTCTACATGTATCTTTCATGACCATGAGAAAACTTCATTTGTTATTATTTCTATTTTTTCCACAATATTTAGCCCTTAATATGGACCTTTATTTGTCATCAACCGAACAGGAATTCCATTTCGACTTTGTTCTCTCACTTATTCGAAACATTTATTTTGCATGCATTAAATAACATGTATATATTATGTTAATTAAAATGGATTCAATTATCTAGTATATTACATGTATTATAATACGTAAGTCTAGGGTATCCGTTTCAAAAATATTTGTATCCGATATGTATTACTTTACATACATATTTATTTATATTCACATAAACATATTATATATATGATTTTGAAAGAAAAATATATAGAATAATACACTACAAGCTAGAAAAATCCTCTATAGCTTTGGTTTAAAACCGTCGCCATATAATACCACCCCGTTTGGGAAGCGGAATAAGCTAGTATAAGGTAGTATAAGGGTGGTATAAGAATGGATAGGAAAAATGGTTGTTTGTTTACAGAGTATAACTTGGTATTACTAAGCCAGTTTAAACAAGTATAAGAGAGTATAACAATTCTAAGTAACCCCTAGAATAAGCTATACTCAATTTATCTATTCTCATGGGCTCACATGTCAAATCAACTTTTTACACCTTATCACATCAAATCACCTATCAACACCTCTTATACATCAAGGGGTCCACATGTCAAATCAACTTTTTTACACTTTATTTATATTTTATTCTTTATCAACTAAACAACTCAACATTTATTCTTACATTTTTCAATGAGAATAAAAAAATCACAACTAAACAGAAAATCTATTATTCCAGTAGATTTGTTATCTATACTGGCATAGTTATATATCCATAATAACTTAATTCCGCTATCCAAACGGGGACTATAAGAATAATACGCCTATGTATCCCCATTTTCTTGTAGTGATACTATAAATTTAATTAATGATTCAAATAATATTGAAATTTTTATATTTAATTTAAATTTTGTATATTAGAACGTTCTCTTATGGTGGGGTCCCCGCAAAAACATTTTTCAGCTTTGTGGAATGGATCTGAAAGAGATTGTTATATTGTCGGGTCTTGATTGATGGCTCGACTTCGATGGTCTTAGATTGTTCATATCAAATTCAATCAGTCAATTGTTATTATTATTAAACTACTGCAATAAAATTCTTGAAAACCCAATTTAATTATGACTCAACCTGGCTGCAATTGATCAATACTTTTCCATGTTGGGATCCCATTTTGACCCACTATTTAAAATCTGTATTGAAACGCAACCATCCAAACAACAACGGTCTATTCTGGATATACAATTTTTTTTATGTAACAATGAAAAAAATACATTGGAAAATCCTAGGTGGACTTGATGACCTGGTTTGGCAATGGGATGAGGGGTCAGGATAAGAAAATAATTTGATTAAATAACATGTTATCCCACATGATATAAGAAAAAAATATGAACAATTGTCTGTATTTTGAGAGAAAAAGTGGGGATATTTTGTTCTATATAAAAGGTGAAACAGACTTTATCTCCATTTTTTAACTTTATTTTGTAGAACATGGACAACATTTATGACTGCTCTTCCCAAAAAAAATTAAAAAACTTCATAAAACAAAAACCAACAATATTAATGCTCCATTAATAGAAATGGTAGACTTGGTATTTTTAAATTTTTTTCTAAAGTTATCATATATTTTATATCATGTGATCCAAATGGAGAGTTAAGTATAAGAACAAAAAAAAATTACAAAATACATTACCAAATGTAAATATGAATAAAAACAATGGTCTTTTTATTCTTATAAATTAGACTAACTTATCCTAAATATTTATCCATTTATTAGACTAGGCCGAACAGTCAGAATATGAAAAGGATGGCTAAGGTCACCATTGTGGTAGTAAAACATTGAAAAATGATTCACGGGCCTCATCTTATAGGCCCCATGTAAATCCCATGAGGTAGCATAGGTAGTAATACCGAATTTGCCCTTTAAACCGCTTTTCGTAACTTCTCACCATAATTATAGGACGGTTAGGATATGAAACTGTGTGTGGAGTTCGTGCAATTGCCTTCATTTTTTACTCATGACAATTGAATTATTTATTGATAATTGAATCCAGGGCGGATCCACAATAGTATTTTAGGGTGGGCTACATTAATTATTAATGTAGAAGTTTTTTTTGTTTTATTTGATATAATTATTTTATATATAAATAATGTGATATTTAAAAGACATGTATTTGTGGGGAAAAAAACAAATATTATTAAAGTTGAGTGCTTTGTTTTTTAAGAATTAAAATGAGATTTGAACTCATTTTACATCGTTATATAACAAAATTTATATCTAAAACTATCAATTGTTTTTCAGTTACATACACTGTAATAACGTAATATATTACTGTGTAATATATACTGTAATATATTACTGCGTTAACGTAATCAATTTTTTCACAATGAAAAAAAATACATTAGTATATCTCAGTATATACATCATTTCATATAATAGCATTGGAGAGTGCATAATGTTTTTTTAAAAAGAAAAATTACGTGGACTAGAAATGGGGCTGGAGTACATATCATTCTTTTGTTGCCCCAATTCCAGTCTCATATGCATCAATAGAAAATCACTGGAGCATAAAATCACATTAAGGAGTATGTTTCGATACAAATTTTTCACATTTTTTATAAATGCATTCATTCAATTTATTAAAGTATATGCTTCTTCTTTTTTTTATAAAAACATGTATCTCATTAATGAAATATATACTATTTTTAAAAAATTCCAAACTAGTGTAGACTGAAATTTAGACTAAATAAGAGACTACAAATAACATTATCTTAATATATATCACAAATAACAAAAAAAAATACAAAATCTGGGGTCGCCTCTGATTGAATCAACTCCTCAATTATCATTGTTTTTTAGAATACATTGAAGAAGCACATCCAAAGTTTGTTTTAGAGGTTTTTCAACCATTGTTATGATTTTTGGATGACTTTTTCAGCCTCTCATCCGATCAAAATTACAATTGAATAATTTGGCTATCATTTCAATGTCAAACAATTCAAGTGTGGCATTTGTTTATTGTTTGTTTTTGCAATTGATACAATCTTCTTTTTTTATTCTATTGTTTGATGATAAATCTAGCAGTATTTGATATGGCCTATTAAATATGGTTTTTGAATTCAAATATGGAAGTCTCTGATCTAGCCTTTTGAATATGGTATTTGATGTCAAAGCTTTTTATTATGGCATGTGGTTATGTAACAGTTGAATGTCAATCACATTTTCACACCTTTAATTTTTTGGAGTTATATGCATTTTTTTCAAAAGCAAGTTACATTTGTAAATAATATGAACTTTTATGGCTTTTATTTGTAAAATTTGGTTACATTTATGCAATATAACTAATTTGTTTATATGGATATATAGTAAATGTTGTTTTCCATTCACAAATGTAACTGATGTTTATATAACTTATATAATAAAAGTCAGTTACATTCACAAATGTAACTTATTTTTTATTAGATCTCAGTGATTTATCAAAAATTAGTTACATTCATCAAAAAGTATATGTGAAGGTCGAAAAAGGTGGAGTCCGGAGGAAGACTGTAAAGGTAGTCAAACCACCTCTCATATGATAGAGAGCGGCGAGTAGAATCCATGGGTGGTAACGCCGGTCGTCAGAGATGAGCAGGTTGGCCGGAATGATTCTTTTTTAAGTGGTGGATGTGTATAAAAAAAGGTTAAAAAAATTTTAGATGTGTTTTGGTTTGGGGGTTAAAAGATTTTGGGATATGTTTGGAGAATAGAACCCATAAAGGAAAAGGAGGGTTTTGGCATGAAAACCTTTTGAGTTAAATAGGGGTTTTTTTTTTTTTTTGTAAAAATCAATTAAGAAACCAATAGTTTATTGACACCTAATGAGCCTTGTGGTTGGAGTCTAAATAGTGGGGTCTATGTAGTAAGACTCTAAAACATTTCCATTTCATCCACACTATAAACATCTAACTACATATATATACATGGGAAAAATCGATATAACTCCATGAAAAGTAGTTAAATCGATTTAGTCCTATATAAAATTAAAAAATCATCAAAGATATCTATTTATTAAAAAAATATCGTTTCAATTTCTACTTTCACCCCAACTAATCAGGTACATGGTTAACTCTTACTACACATTAAAAGTTATCAGAATGTTTTCACCCTTTATTTGTGAAAAATTGATGTAGCTCTCTAAAAACTTATGAAAATAAAAAATGGTCCCCATAAAATCATTAAATCATATTAGTATGTTGGGGTCCTCGCAAAAACATTTTTACGCTTAAGTCAGCTTAAGTCAATGGAATGATTTTAACGTTGTAGTGCAACAGGATCTGAAAGAGATTGTTCATATCTTGCAAATGTTTGGTTCGATAATTAAATTATTCTGAAATTTATGACTATTTTAGTATAAATAAGGATAAAATTACTTTATTATTGTTTGGATAAATTATAAATAAACTGTTAATAAGGTTTATAAAATATTAAAAAAATAATGACAATTAATTTGACAATTGATTTTAAGTGGTAATAATAGTTGATTTGACAGTGGAATAACTTAATTCTTTTTATTTGAATAACCTGGAATAACTTAATTCTAATAGGTGAATGGAATCCGTATATCAATTTATACTGGTTAATTCTAACATACAGATTCTCATTTATTTCAATCATCTAAACATTCATAATGAGATTATTCTAACGAACCAAACATGGGCAAATTTGAGTCTTACTTGAAGTAAGTGTCACGTGGTACGACTTGGATGACCTGAGAATTGGCGACCATTCACGCTGTATTCAATCAGTCAATAGTTATTATTGTTATTATTAAAACACTGAAATAAAATTATTGAAAACCAAAGTAAATTAAATGACCCGGCTTGATTGCAATGAATCAAATTACCTTTCCAAGTTCGAATCCCATTTGAGCTGCTATTGAAAATTTGTATTGAAAGTAGAAACACAACTATTCAAATAACAACTGTCTATTCTCAAGTTATAGTAATACAAAAATCCTCAATTACCAATAAATAAAAAAAACTGTCTATTCTCGATGGACAATTTTTCTGTAACAAAGAAAAAAACATTAGTTTGGTGGGCCTGAACATCCCCTCTCTTCCATGCCACACGCATCATCCCACTATATATATATATATAGGGTTCCATCAAAACCTACAAAAGTAACAAAACACTTGCTACACAAATACAATAGAGCAAGAGACCTGCGATGGCTGGATCAGCAAGTAGGATATTGGTCGTCGGCGGCACCGGCTACCTTGGAAGACGCTTGGTGAGGGCCAGCGTCTCCATGGGTCACCCTACATTTGTCCTCCTCAGGCCTGAGACGCTCGCCTCCTCCAATACTTCTAGGCGAGAGCTAATCGAAGAGTTTGAATCGATGGGAGTGAACATGCTTCAGGTATAACTACTGTCTCTCAATTATTGTACTACTCTAGATTCATGTCCCCTCTGTGTGACGAATACAGAAATATTGAGAGATTTTATTATAGGGTATTACGAATAAAATGAGAGCGAAAAATGAATTTTTATTATACTTTATACTCAAATGCAAATAATCTCATACTTTTGTATATATAATATATGTCCTACACTGAATTGTATGTTTTGTTTAATTAAACATATAAGTCATGGAAATATATATATAGATTGCACACAATTTTTGTAAACGAGAATATTTAACAACACCTCAATCCTACGTAAGGAAAATTGGGTCTATTGTCATGCTAACAAAATTATAAAATATTTAACAATTAAATTTCCTATTAAATGAAGGAAACCCTGAATTAAATGCAAATTCATGCATGCATGAACAGAGTGATTTGAACGACCACAGCAATCTCGTACGTTGCATGAAATTTGTGGACGTCGTAATCTCAGCACTCTCAGCTGATCTTCACCTCGAACAACACAAGATCATAAAAGCCATCAAAGAAGCTGGCAACATCAAGGTACCTCCTATCTCCAAATAAAAAATTAATTAATAATGTTATGTCTTGTTCGGTTCTACTTTTAATCTTATTTTCATCTTTAAAATAAACACAAGATATGATGCATGATATTGTATGTGGTGGGGTGGTAGTGCTAAAAGTGGATCTCAATCTATGCATGCATGTTAACAAAATACTCTAAATTTTTTGGAATGTTTAAAAAAGTGTTGTAATTGGAGACCTCCTATACTCATTGACCTTATTTATGACTATTTTATAATTTTAAAAAAACTAATCGCTACATTCTCACCCAACAAAAAGAATTCATTACATAATTTCCCTTGAATATTTTGCGTACACGAATTTTATTACCATGAAACAAACTAATGTATTTCTGGGACACACACACATAAAAGGAAAAAATATGTCTAGCCTTGTATAAAGCCTCATCAATAACCCCACACTAATGTTTTTTTTTCTTTGAACTATGTAATGTTATAAGAATTGAAGTATATATTTAGATACACTAGTTTTTTTTTCTTTGAAAAAAACTACAGCTCTCCATGCACTACAATAGTATCCATACACTACAACAGCGTAGATGGGGTTATAAAACAAATTGAATGCAATAATATTTCGTGTTTTTTTTTCTTTGAACTATGTAATGTTATAAGAATTGAAGTATATATTTAGATACACTAGTTTTTTTTTCTTTGAAAAAAACTACAGCTCTCCATGCACTACAATAGTATCCATACACTACAACAGCGTAGATGGGGTTATAAAACAAATTGAATGCAATAATATTTCATGCTATGACAGAGGTTTTTGCCGTCGGAGTTTGGGTTCAACGTGGACAGAGTGACCGTGCTGCCGCCGTGCAATTTCGTGATGGACATAAAGGTTCAAATCCGAAGGGCGATCGAGGAGGCAGGGATCCCCCACACATATGTGGCGTCGAATTTCATGGCAGAGTACTTCATCGATATGTTCTTGCATCCACATGAGGAGGCAAAAGATGAAGTTATTGTCTATGGAACCGGCAAAGTTAAAGGTGAAAGCGGTTTAATCTTATTAGAATCATAATCTCTCCTCAAGCCTTAAAAAAAAGACGGATATTCCAAAATTATTATTTTAAATATGTTTAATCAAAATTCCAAGCTAGCTAGGATTGTAATTCGGGTGGGTTGGTTCGGATTGGAGCTCAATCTAAGCCCAGACTAATCAAACACAACCCGACCTAATATGATCGTCCTCAAATATCAATTTAAACCCAATCTATCATGTTTACTGTGGATGGGTAGAGTTGGTCCAAATTGGATTCAGGTGTAACAAATTTAAATTGTTTGACTTTTAATAAATAAAAAATGAAAAAAAGGCATCTCAAGAAATAGATAATAAATGTAAAGATAAGTAGGGATAACCAAATTAAAATATAATAGAGAAACAAATTATACATGTGTGATAGATTTTCAATTTTGTATTCATATTTAATCTCACAAATTGAAATATGAGAGAACATTAAACTTATCACTCAACCCAATCATATTTAGGTTAGACTCAATTAATTCAATCCCTCAATCATACCCAATCTGATCTGAAATCAAGTTCTCAGGCATTGAGTGGTATTGGGCCAGGTTCAACCCGCCCAAATTACAACGGAGTTGGGTTGGGTCAAAATCATAAGATTGAAAATTGTATATAAAGGAGAACCCTTATATTTAGTCAAAGCACACCCCTAGATGGTTGAAGTCAATCATAAGATTGACATGAGATATGGGATAAAGCATGCATGTAATTTGACTAAATCTAAGGGTTGAACCTCATACAATTTTTAGTTTTATGATTGACTTTGACCATCTAGGGGTGTAATTTGATTAAATCTAAGGGTCCTCCTTTATATACAATTTTCAATCTTATGATTTTGACCCAACCCAACACCGTTGTAATTTGGGTGGGTTGAACCTGGCCCAATACCACTCAATGCCTGAGAACTTGATTTCATATCAGATTGGGTATGATTGAGGGATTGAATTAATTGAGTCTAACCTAAATATGATTGGGTTGTGTGATAAGTTTAAATGTTCTCTCATATTTCAATTTGTGAGATTAAATATGAATACAAAATTGAAAATCTATCACACATGTATAATTTGTTTCTCTATTCTATTTTCATTTGGTTATCCCTACTTATATTTACATTTATTATCTATTTCTGGAGACGCCTTTTTTGAAGAGTGATATAATCTACTAAATCAAAGAAGTGCTAGCTGCATGTACTTGGTTAACAAACTCCTATATGTCCCCATGTACAGGGATCATGAACCTGGAGGAAGATATAGCAGCTTATGCCATTAAAACCGTAGACGATCCGAGGACAGTGAATCGGGTCGTCGTTTGCCAGCCTCCGAAGAACATAATCACTCAACTAGAACTAACTGAACTGTGGGAGAAGAAGACCGGAAAGACATTCAAGAAGATCCACATCCCTGAAGAAGAAATGATCAGACTCTCAGAGAGTAGGAAACACTCACTACCATTATTTCATTCTTGATTTAAACAAATGATACTTCTCCAATGTTTTGACAATATATATGATTTTTATGTTCAATATGCAGCACTTAGTGAGCCGGAAAACATTGGCATTGCTATAGTACATCGAATGTTTGTCGATGAACGGCCATGTTATGAATTGGGAGAGAATGAATTGGAGGCATCTGAACTGTATCCAGACTATAAGTATACATCCATTGATCTTGTCATGGAGAAGGTGATATCAGACCCACCAAAAATCAAGTACACATCATTTCCAAATCCTAGTGGAGGGCGCTCCAGTGTTACTAATGGAAATCTGTTGGGGCTTAATTAATCACCATGCATATTTGTGTATGTCTTGATGTGTTTGATGTTTGATTGAATAAATGATACACTGCCCACCCATTTGGATGGCAATGAATAAAAAAATCAAGGGATGCAGATCGACTAGCTTCGTTCTTCCATCCTTTTTTATTAATCATCTTCCTTATAAATTTCTTCTGTAAACTTTTTACACTTTCTCTAAAGTTCTTTTCATATAGAAATGCAAAACTTTGATTATTAATATAAAAAAATTTATTGTTTTATTAATCTTGAATAAGTTGTATACCAAAGATTACATGTGAATACACATCGGATATATATAAGTATTTTTAAACAATAATGATTCACAGACCCCATTT
>JAUJYO010000313.1:0-25000 GCA_030737845.1 Acorus calamus | reverse complement strand
CCCAATTGAATTCTCAACCAAAAAACAGGGTTTGCATCATAAAAATCACAACTTCAGCTAAAATCGAAACCTGGGCGGGAGTCGCCATGAGAGTTGGAGTCTCGAAGAGGTCGAGGTAGGGAGGGGTGTCCGAGGCGGAGGGACGGGAGAGAGTCTCCGGAGGGGCGGAGGCGGCGAGGGAGGCGAGCCTTGAAAGGAAGGGGTCTTTAGGGTTCAGCGGGGGCATCGGGACATTCTTAGGACCTCCTACCAAGCATCTTATGCTTCTTCGCGGAGCATTAGAACACGACGTTTCCGTCGTCACCGCAATCGACGGACCTCGGAAGCACAAGCTCCCGCTCGCCATGGCTTCCTCTTCGTGACTGGAAAAACCTAATCTGAAAGGGTTGTAAATTTTATGTCTACCCCCTCGTAAATGTTTCCATGTACAAAATCACCCTTATACCAACCATGTCAACGGATCATATGTTAATGTTTGTGTCCTGACTGCTGATCTAATAATTTGGATACGCATGATATTTTTTAGATAATTGTCATGTTTAAATGTTATATTAATGGGATAGTTGATTCGGACTTTGATGGATTTATATGGACATTATTTAAGTGGTGAACTTTCACAGACTTTTGTAGATTTTCACAGAATTTTGCAGACTTTCACAAATTGACTCTCGTAGACTTTCACATACTTTTGCAGACTTTCACAAATTAACTTTTATGGACTTTCACAGACTTTCACAGGCTTTTACAAACTTTCATAAACTTTGGCAGACTTTCGTAGATTGACTCTCATGAACTTTTACAGACTTTCACATATTGATTCTCATGGACTTTCACAAACTTCCATATATTTTTCAGACTTTCACGTATTAATTCTCATGAAATTTCACAAACTTTTGTAGACTTTCATAAATTGATTTCTATTGATTCTCATAGACATTTGTAGACTTGTTTTTATATTTTTAAAATAACAAATATTCAAATTCAACACTAATTATTCGCACCCAACATAAAAAATAATTTAATATCGATCTTCATATATTAGAAATGTATACTATTACAAAAAAAAATCATTTAAATTTATTAATGGGCAATAAATTTAATTCATGACTTCAAATCATTTAAACTTATAATATGTACTCTTCAAATCATTTAAACATGTGAGTTGTAATTTTATATTTTTTTACAGGTTTTTTTTCAGCTAATAAAAATATGAGAATTAGAGCTATTAATACCGTTCAAAAGCCAATAGGGGGGGGGGGGTTTATGAAGTTATTTTTCTCTCTATAGATTTTTATCTAAAGGTCACTCTTTTTTTATATTAGTGGATGTCATTCCATGTTTTGTGTTTCCTCATATGCTGTTTTATTTATTATGTTTGGAGTTTGATGTGTGTATGGATGTGGGTTTTCTATCTTTGCCTATATAGTCAGTTTTTTTTTTTCTTTTTCATATTGTATTCTTCTAGATACAATGCAACCCTGTGACCTAGCTATTTGCGGGTAACTTTAGAATTAAGGGTTTGTTATATCATAAACATGTATAATGCACAGTAGATATCAACATAAGAACAATATGTTTTAGTTTGAAAAAGAAAATAATGGTGGATGATCCAAGTATATATTATATAATATACAATAATGAAATGATTAATTGCAATACAAATAAATCCACCGTTCTTATATATTTATCAAACATATGAGATGATATCAATATTTCATTCATCTACATATTCATTAAAAAAAGATGGTAAATAGGAAAAATATATAAAAAAACTATGAATAAAATATTTAATTTGAATAATCAAGTGATATATTTGAGAGATATGAAAATTAAAATTGAGATTTTAAGCTTCGATCTTTCTTTCATATATTTGAAAATTCAATAGTAATATAATGGGGTTTTTGCATATATACCCTTGTTAGAATCTGTTTTTGCATAATTATCCCTGTTGCGTTCCTGATTGCATAAATACCCTTACTGCATTCAGAAGTAGTGCATTCATGCCCCTGTGGTTAGTGGGTGTGAGGTCAGGTTAAAAAACTCTCATCAATCACCGTTAAGTGTGTTACCCCTCGGGCTATTTTTTTATGGACTTCTTCTCCTTCTTCCTCCTTGCACTATTTTTTTTTCTTTACCTTTGTTCAACTTTTCACACCAGATAAGGGGATCCTCTCTTCCTCTTTTTTTTTCAAATTTGTTCCTTCATTTTGTTTTGTCCAAACCTTCCCCTTTTATCTGTTTGTTTCGGCCAAGCCTTCCCCATTCATTTACTTGTTCTTTTTTCGATTTGCAAACGATGGACTGATCAGGGTTATGTTTTTATTTTGATTTGTGGACAATTTGGGTCAGATTAAACGAGTTAGGGTTTCAATTTCAAGAGTTAGGGTTTAGATGAATTAGTGAAGGAGAAATTAGGGTTTTCAGAACACAAATGACTTAGGGTTCCAATTTTTTTGCAAAAGTTACTCGAGCAAGGTTGGAGATGGTCAGGGGTAAAATAGTAAAATTTAAAGGTCTAGTTAACCATGTAACCATGGTCCATTTGGGCTGTTGACGGACACTGATGGAGGAGCACGAATGCACTAATTCTGAATGTAGTTGGGTATTTATGCAATTGAGAATGCAACATGGGTAATTCTGTAAAAATGGATTTTAACATGGGTATATATGCAAAGAAAACCCTAATATAATATATCATAATTGTGATTAATCATACAAAATAACAAATATGAACAATATATACTACAAACATATACAATTATATATTTTATGTCAGATTTGGATATTTTTCGGGTTGAATATTGATATCCATTTCCACACTCCGAATATACGAATATCGGATATTTCTGATTTTTTGAATATGAATTCGCCTCGGATATGGATTTTTTTACCTTACAGTTGAATATGGTTCAAGTTGGGCCGTTGGGGGGGGGGGGGGGGCGACTTAGGCTTTGGGTTAGGACTTTAATATACGACTTTAAATATAAAGATTGAGTAACTCCAACTTAACTCGGTTTGGATTTTGGATTGATAGTTAGGATAAACCGAACACAACCCGAATATGAAATAGTTAGTGAATAATTTTAAATGTTATAAGTTAAATTATTAATTTGTGTGATAAAATTTGAATTGTCTAGTTTATTCTTTTCTTAAATTATATCAGTTTTATAGTTTCATGATTTTATTATTTCTCTAACGTCTAATCTCATTTTGATCATTCTAATCTCTTTTGTGCAATGCATGGATTGTTATGGAGATCAAATTTTTTAAAATAACACAATTTTGTAATCCAACTCAAATCAAATTTGAATCAACCCGATCTTACCAAACCCAGTTCAATTCAATATAACCTGCCTGAGTGTAACCTTATGCTTAACGAGACTGGCTTGAGAACCTATGCTGAAGCCCTTGAAGCCCAACTGAAAAATGTTGTACCCAGAGCAAAATCAGAAATGCTAGGGACACACTTCCCTGCAATTCTCTTTATATAATTTTTTTTTAACATATATGTCATTATATTAATAAAATATATACTTGAATGAATTGAATGCATATCTTTTGTACTTTGTTAATTTAGAAGATACTTGGCCTAACATTTTTCTATAAAATCCCATATAGCATGAGGTATTAAGATTGTATATAAGGGGCTTAAAAACTTGATAGAACCGTGCAACAAAAAAACTTGCTCTGGTTGATGAATGTAGATTTTTTACCTACCATGATTTTTTTCCCCTGTGATTCTGTTACGAGACCCAAAAACAAATTCATTTTTAACAAAAATATATTGAGCTTTAGACATAAAAAACTGTTAAAATTGGTTTTTAACGAACTAGAATTAAATGTGTGATATTGTTTACTTTGCTCGTGGACTCACGCTTTTAATATGTATTACAATGTGTAAATTTATATAGGATTAAAAAATAAAAATTTTGAAATAAATATATAATTTCTTTATTTTAATAAAGATACATGAAATACACAGTTTTTTTTCCGTGTATGTATGTACAGGCTATGCACCAATGTGCAAGGAAATATAGGCAAATTCATATAATAATATAAAGAGGAGTGTTGCTACCTGGGCCCCAGAAATTAGGCCCCACTAGTGAGCCCCAATAGGTGGCATCCTCTTATTGGTTCCCTGATTGACTTTTTCAAACAGCCAAAAAACCAATTACATAACTACCCTTCTAAGAATTTTAAAATTGTTTCAAATTAAATCATACCATCATAAATCACCGTAATGATATCCCAAAAATCATGGCTCATTAATCATTCCCACACGGCTCATTAATCCTTCTAAGAAATTTAAAATTGTTTCCAATTAAATCATACCATCATTAATCATCGTAATAATATCCCAAAAATTGCAGCTCATCAATCCTTCCCACCCGACTGAAAAATTTTCAAAAAACCTAGGATTTCTGAATTGGGCGAACCAGAAGAACGAAAGAAGAAAAAAAAACAGCGATTAGGAGTTCAAATCATCTGATCATCTTCCCCAAACAAATCGTCAACATTGGCCAAGCAAAAAGTTAAATTTCTTGCCAAAATCGAAACCTTCCAGTGTTTTTTTTTTGGCGACTGAAACATGAACATTAGATGAATTTTTTGCGCTTTTTAAAAAGAAGAAATCAAATATGAAGCGTATCAATCGTCGAAGTTCCCTTCCACACCTTTTCATCTCTAAATCTTAGTGTATCTGAAATTCATCTAATAAATATATTAATATGAGTGTTTCAGATACATGTACATAGTTAAACACATTGGATATTGTTAATCTGAGTATTTCAGATTCATGTATCTGAAAATTCATAATGATTTGGTATGTGAACTGTACCTGGTAATTGTGATGTGAATATGAAATGAAACAAGTAGCTTTTTATCTGTACGTAACAAAATGTGGAACTTCTTATTAAGTGTATCTTAATTCAAATTGAATCATATAAGATTGGTTATATCTGTCACATAGTAAATAATAGGTACTGCCTGAAAACCTATCATAGTAAAATTGTAGTGTATCTGAATTTGACATGTGTATCTGAAAACCTGTATAATTTGCAAAACAAGAGGTGATTGATATCTGAAATTATGATGTGTTGACATTGTTATGTGTATCTGTAAAATTGTAATGGATGTATAAAATGAACCATGTAAATTTGATAACAGCAAACATAATGACTGTAAAATAAAGTTCACAAACACATTGACATTGTATTGTACAAACAGCCCTCTGCAACCTTCTAAATATTAGACCCTTGAGGTATTTTTATTTTCTTGTTCCTTAGCTTGTAGACCTTGGGCGCATTCCTTCTTAATGTTGGTCGTCATTTACTTCGAACCTTGAAAAGCGAGTGAACAATTGACTCTGGCATCTACTCATCACCAACACATCCCAACAAATGGAATAGATTGTTATGCGCATGCTACAATCTCATCTACATATTGTTGATCAGCCAAATCAGACAGTTCATTCGGCAAACTGGTTTCCAGAGAACATGAATCATTGATGTCATCCAAAAGAATTAGGTCTTCCCATACGTCATCCATAAAATCGTCATCACTGCCTGTTGAAAATTAGAACAGTAGCCACATGTTATAAAATTAAGATACAACATTGTATCTTAAATCCAAACAAACAAATTATGGTCTACATGCTACTGAGTAATGCATAGATTTTCAATAAAAATCTTTCAAGTATTTAAATATACACTACAATAAGTAATTAAATATTAATCAATACACTTTAAGTCAAATCCATAGAAATAAAATTATTAAACTTCAGATTGGGCTGTATAACAAATTCAGATACACATGTATCTGGAATTGGAGTTAAAACTACACATTTGATACAAATGAAAATTGAATCTGAATGAGTTGAATAATGAATATTCAAAACTAAAAAATATGTTGGATGATTCAATATGCATAAGTATACACATACACACCAACAAAAAACAGTTTTACAAACCATGCGTATAACACAAGAATGCATATAAATCTAGATACAGACCATGTATCTGAAAATCAATTAAATGCAATCTAAAAAAAAGGTATATGACGATTCATAGGAATAATGAAATAATCAGATCAACATGTTTTATTCAGATCGAATAACCTAAATGGATCACTATTGTTTGCATCACAAAATCAGGTCGAAATAAAAGTAAATGAACCGTGTAATTCTTTTCTTCTCCACCGATCAAACTGAAACAAAAAATGAATTCGTTTTAACTGATCAATCTGAATCTAAGAATTCTAAATCGTGATTTTTTTTGGGGGTTCGAAAAAGCCTAACCTGGATGGATTATCATTATTTGCACCACATTTGGTTCACCATAAAAAAAAATCGTGAAATTATTTTCTTCTCCACCGATCAAATCTGAATGAAAAAAATGTAATTCATATCTGTTTTGGTTTCAAGCAATTAATATGTATCGAAAATAATTATTTCGTGATTTTTTTAGTCGTCCATTTGAATTGATATATTGAAAAAGGGGGAAGAATCACTCAAAACGTAACCACCTCGACAATCATGGGATCGGTTATGGAAATCGGGGAGATTAGTTAGGGAAAGGGTAATCTGGGTAATTCGACATTGCCACCTCATGGGGCTTGGAATAGGGTCTAGTAATTGGGGCCCAAAAATCATTATTGTATAAAGAGTTAAACATAACAATATACATCATAATAGTATGAGTTAACGATGTACAGAGTAAAATAAAATGTATAAAAAGATTTAAATGAAATAAACAACCGAAATGAGATGGAAGGAAAAGAAACAAATTATATCACTGTTAACTTGGAGATATTTTATGTTTTAAAAAAAGGGCTTATACATGCGACTATCTTATCTTATCACTGTAGCGATAGAAAATGATAATGTTAAATATAATCCTACATGTGTTTTGAATTTTTAAAAAACAGTATACTTTATCTAATAATGTATATGTTTTTATAAAAAATAAAGCATATATTCAAATTAATTGTATAAATGCATTTATAAAAAATATAAAAAAATTCTTTTAAAACATATACCTTATTAAAAAATGAGCATATGCTCTATTAATTTTTTATCGACACATATATGACTAGAATTAGGGCTGAAAACGGATCTGAGTATAACAACACTCATAGGAAAATGGTACCCTATCTATTTTCAATCCTCAAAACTCTTTGCACACCCACCATGTTTTGAATAAGTAATTTAAATAGACCCAAGGCAGATTGCGGTGTGTAAATCAATTACTTTTTTAATTTTATGAAATGGTAGAAATTCATCTTAATTTTATTCAAACCAAAATGAAAATATGTCCAATAATGAAATGGTAGACATCCATTCAATAGTAAATCAATTACAATTGAATGGATAATGTATTCTTCTATCCATAAAAGAGCAAGAAAATATTACATTTAATCCATTTTACAGTCTCAAACATAAATCGCACATGTTTTTTTTATAAAAAAAACCCATAAGAAGTGAATTATGTACTCCAAGTCTACAATGACTTGAATGATACCATTTATAAAAATTATAAATTTTTTTTTAAAACAAGCTGTATACCTCTTTTAACAAAGTATATATGATTGAGGTACAGAGGTCAATAAAAAATTATCCATCATGTCATCTTGACCCGATAATCTATACCTCATAAGGGTGCAACTCGAGCGGGTTGGGTCTGACGTTCTCTAACCTTGGGTTGAGTTCAAGTTGGAGCTCAACCTGAACTCAACTTAAGGCTAGAGAAAATCAACCCAACTCGACTCTCGGGCTTGAAAAGCCTAACTCTAATCCAAACCGTCAGGTTTGGTTGGGTTGAATTCGGATTTAACTTTCTAAATGCATCATTTTAAACAATTAAAACTTTATAAAATCTAATGTTCCACACGAAAAACATAAGTAAGATGAACTTAAGAAACATTTTAAATAAAAATATAGAAATAAAACTATATAATTAATGGATTATGGGTAAAAATAAATTCAACAATTCAAAATTTATTTCATAATAAATTTAAAAAGTAAAATACAACATAATATTTAAAATTTTCGTTCATATTTTGGGTTCGGGTTAGATTCAGTTTTCAATCTTCCAATCCAAACTTAACCCAAGTTAAATTCGGATTGCTAATGTTCAAATTGAATCTATATGTTAAAGCTCTAATCCAAACCTGATCAAATGTGAAGTTGGATGGGTTCAACCGACTCAAGTTGCAGTCCAGTACTGCCCCGTGACCAACCCCGTCAACGTAACCCCAAGGACACGCTTCAACGTTCCCTCTTCTAGAAGCTCCACAACAAATTTATGAAGGCGCGTTAAAACCGAGGTCCCACACCTTGTACTACCGCCTCTTATTCCGGTCTCAATTCAGGATTGCAGTCGCGCCTAGAATAGCAGCATCTCTGCCTTCTCACGTGCGAAACTCAGCCACCCGTGCCAAACAAAAAAAAATCAAGACCATCGTTTACCGTGCCAATGACAGGTGTCATCATCTGGCGCAATATTGACACGTGTCATAATAACTTTAGATTTATTCGCGGCAGACCTTCGCCTCGAAGAGATCTCCATTGGAATTTTTCCTCCGCGTTACGTTCCACTCCCTTTACACCTCCCAATCAAACCACTAATCACGGTCCACATAAAACTTAAAGAACCATAAAAAAAAACTCATTAAAACCCACCGGAGGTTCAACACAACGAGACACCCCCTGATTGATCCACGTCACACGACGCCTCTCATCACGGACGTCCGATCGAGCGCCACAAATAAACGTCGCCCTATAAATAGACGCGTCCGTTCCGAAGTCCAACCCGTCTTGAAAATTCGTTTTATTCGGTTCCCAAATCAAACAAATCAGTCAATTTTAGGGTTTTATTTTTGTTCTTCCCCCAAAACATTCCTTTCGACGATTCGGCAATGGCGAACGAGAATCAGAAGATCCAAATCGTAAGATCCGATTGATTTGTTTTCCGATCTGTTGTTAGGGTTTCTTGTGTGAATTGTTTCTGATGCGAATTGTGTTGTTTTGTGAAGGATGAGGAGGAGACGAAGCTGAAGTACCTCGATTTCGTCCACGTGGCGGCGATCCAGACCGTCATCTACCTCTACAGCGTGTACTCGTACGCGAAGGAGAACTCCGGACCTCTGAAGCCCGGGGTCCAGACGGTCGAGGGGACCGTCAAGACCGTCGTCGGCCCCGTCTACGAGAGGCTCCACGACGTCCCGTACGGGCTCCTCCGCTTCGCCGACCGGAAAGTCGACGAGTCGGTGAGCGGGATCGAGAGGCGCGTGCCGGAGGCGGTGAAGGGGGTGGCGACGGAGGTGAAGAGGGCGGGCGTGGTGGGGACGGCCAAGTCGGCCGTGGCCAAGTACGAGCCGGTGGCGGAGAGGTGCGCGGCGACGGCGTGGAGGGCGCTGAACCGGCTGCCGGTGGTCCCGCAGGTGGCGCAGGTGGTGGTGCCGACGGCGGCGCACTGGGCGGAGAGGTACAACGAGGTGGTGTGCCGATCGGCGGAGAGGGGTTACGCGGTGTCGGCGTACATGCCGCTCGTGCCCACCGAGCGCATCGCGAAGGTGTTCGGGGCGGAGGGGGGTGAAGGTGTGGCCGCCCAGTGAAGGTTTTTCGGTTGGTAGTGGTTGGGTCAAGTCTTCTCGTCGTATATGTAATATGAATCTTTGATTTGTTGTTGTGTAATAATGCGTTATGATTTGTTTTGATGGATTTCAGTATATGGTGTTCTAATATGTGTGATTGTTCAACTGGATTTAAAATTTTAATATAATAATAAAAATATTAATGATCAACACTAAATAAAAAAATATGAAAAATATTTTAAAAAGAGTGCGTATAATTTTTATTTCACATCTGATTTTAACATATAAAATCTAAATTTTTTGTTTGATTTCATATTTTATTAAATAATTAATCATAAATTTTATAAATAAATAACTGATTGATTTAATTAACCTGCACGAAAACCGTCGGTTCAATGGATGTATTCTTCCGGTCGAGTTTTAAAATACTAGGATTTATTTGGTTCACTTTTATTTGTTTAGAATTTTCAAAATTTATTAAGGAATACATTTGTTAAATGCGCGATCGATTACGTGCGGCGACGGCGGGTGCGGCCGCGACGTGGGCCATTCGATCGCAGGTCCATCACATCCAATGGTCGATGTGAATCACACTTGACCGTCCAATGCGATGGATCCATGATCGATGGCCCGTGATCAACGCCGCACCCGCCGTTCGCCGCACATAATCACTCCTCAAATGCGCGATCGATTACGTGCGGTGAACGGCGGGTACTTATTAAATGATATATTACACAAAAGAGAACAGGATTACGTGCGACGAACGGTGGGTACTTGTTAAATGATGTATTACATAAAAGGGAACAGGATACTTCCAACACTAGTTAGATGGGAACATGTACTTACAACACTAGTTAGACTTGATTGTGCATGATTATGATTATTGTGATTTTGATATTTCGTCATCAAACTCTCTATTTTAAATAGTACTCACACACTCTCTATTTTAAATAGTACTCACACATAATATTTTTAATATGTTATTTTAAAATACTAAATTTTATTGTTATGAGATAATCAAATTGTCTGACTAGCGTTAAATCTAACCCGATCCTCTCAGCCACAGCCATCCCCCTCCTTCCTGTTCCAAGTTTTTTTTTTTTGTACCCTTTGTATCCTCACACTTGTATCTTAATTACTAAAAATACTGATAACAAGATCTATCTTTTTCTAAAAAAACAAAAATTAAATATTTAAGAGTTATGGAAAGAAGAACGAACCACCCTGTATCAAAATGGACTGAATACATTCTACATTGTATGAAAATAAGATAAATGAGTTAACTGAAAAACCTTCTTTTATAATATATGCATTTTAAAAAGATGGATCAAGAAAGACGCCCGTATCAGTACATACACCCATTTATACACGCAGTCCTTAAATGCATTCTTAGTACAATCACATTTGTATGCAGCACCAGTTATACATATATAGTTTGATGAATTATTGTGATTTTTATACATGTTTTTTTCATGCAACTGTTGCTTCATTTAGTTAGAAGTAATCAATTAGGTTTACAATAAAATCAAGAATTCTATCGGTCCAGTTGAAGTACCAATGCAAGATTGACCTCAATAATAATAAAAATGAAGCCTGTTTCTCATATAAATAAAATAAATAAATTGTTAAAATTAAACGAAAGATATAGAACACTCAACTCATTAGCTTTAAAAAATGATTTTTTAATGAAATATAGAATAAAAAAAGAAAAAGTGATTATAAATAAAAGTGCTGCCTAATTTCTATATTACTAGCAAAAAATGAAACATTATGAATATAGATTTGAATAGCTTCATGGATATCCTAGTGACCACCCATAATCAATGGAAACATGTTATACCTGACATGGAATCCATAATCAGTGTTTTGACAAACGCATGCAATTCATGGACCATCTTTGGGGAGGACTTATTGTACAGATACCAACAATGCCAAGGTAAAACTGACTAACTTGTGCTTTTAAAACTCTACTGATTCAACATGAGATCAATGTCGAGAGGTGGTGACTGTTGCAGGGAGTCCGGCCCTGGAAAATTGTTAGATGGAAGGGCGGTTTCCTGGGGTTTCGAAGAGAAAGAACCAGGTCAACAACATAATTGCTGGAAAACAGCATGAAAGTAGATATTGTTCTAACGCAATTATGCGAACATGAATGACAGATACTCCTGTTGGTTCAGAATTGGCTACTTCACTAGTCGCGTATAATGGATTCTCCGAGATTCAGACGGCTTACCTGTGTATTTATTAGCTGGTTTGACTGCTGATCCTGCGGCCACGTATAGGGTTGGGACATCCGGTAGTATGGTTCCTTGAGGTCGAGCTTACATGAAGATGTCTGGATAATCCCTCCTTGTTGGGCTCCGGGTCCCCACATTTTCGCTGGGGAATGATTTGAAGCGTGTGTTATGATTTTGATGTTAGAGATTCAGACTAATTGTCATAATGGATTTTGCTTTTGTAATTTTTAGATAATCGATTCAAAGTTTCAAAAGGGTATTTTTTTATTTGATTTGAGAGTAGCATTTTCAGAATAGATTGTTTTAGTCAATTTCGAGCATAAGGTGTTTCTGAAAATGGATTTTAAACAGAGCCTAAAAAATAAACTTTGTAGTAGCATAAATGCTAACCTGACATCGTCAAGTAGATTGTGTAGCTTTGGGCACTGTGAGCTACCATGCGGAGATTCCCAGTTATTTCTTGACCGGCCATTACATATATTGGCTGAGTGAGAACACATCTTAGTTGGTACCAGTGAGTTGTGGGTGTGCCTGGAGCAGTTGTGAGCCACCGTTGGACGGAACTGCAAGATCAATAAGTAACAAATTGCAAGGTCAAGAAAAATATGTGATCGGTAATTGAGATAGTGGTCTGCCATTTATAACAGGAACATATAATGACTGTTGAGTACTTGAAACTGATATATACATCATAAAAAACAATTTGGATATTTCTGTGTAAAAAATTGGGATCCACCTGAAGGGAATAATAGTACAAAGCAAACTAAGGCCCACAATATGCATAAATACGTCTATGACATCATGGTCATGAATAGATCATAGTCAAACTGGGAGGTGTGACCCGTAGTTATCACTCATTACTTGTTTTTCCCTTTCTCCATTGCTTATAGTTGTAAATATTTAGTGTATTAGGAAAAGTAAGCTTGCTAATACCAACAAAAAAAAACAAACAAACATAAGCTTGTTAATGGATTGAGGACTTGATGTGGGGAGCCTAGCAATGATAGCAACAACCTCAGTTGAGTGGATAAGTATACTTGTAAGCACAAAGCAAGTTGGTGGAATAATGAATAATCCCACAATGCATTCCCTGATTGGATTACAGATGATCATTGAAAAAGACAGAGAAATGACTATCCAACCGAGATAGTTCAGTAGTTAAATCTTGAAAATACTTGGGTGGTCAAGTTCAGTTACCTTCCATCGAACAAGACATCAAACCAGCATGCCAATCCATGCACCCTGGTGCCAGCAGAGGCCATGAAATTCAGTGGGATATCAATCTCATAAAGCTCTTCTTCCTGAACAATGGAAAATATGATACACAAAGTTTATTACTAAGAAGCATCAAATGACAACTATATAAAATAATATCATATTCCATGAATATCATCAGAAATGGTAAAAATCTAATAATGAGGAAAGAGGGAAGGAAATTGAGCCACTTAACTGTTGAGTAGTTCAATATGACACATAAGAATGATTGCAGTACAGAAATATTTATAGATAATAAATATTCAAAATCATCTTTGTCAATGACAAATCAGCTTCTATACAAGTAAGATGTAAATTGGTAAAGAAAGGACATCAACTGGTACCTTTATGCGAGTAAAGTCTAAGGTGTGAAATATAGCTGGAGCAACCAGTAGTCTTGGATCGAATGCATCAACCACAGGCTACAGTAGAAAATTAAAAAAAAAAAGAGCAACTTAGGATTTTTTTTTTCTCACAAAAACAAATGAAATGCATAATTCAGAAGGTTGAACATTTACTGGCACATGGGCATACTGAAGTAATTGATTAGACAAGTAGAAAAATAGGAATATACAGAAAAGTATTTATATTGTACAACAAGTTGTTAGAAAATATAATTAGTTGGAGAGACTTGCAAAGATTCAGCTACATCCGGATATTACCATTTAGACAATGGCTATGAATAGCTTCCATTTATTTATCATAAAAAGAGAGTGCAGAAAAAAATGTCACTCACTCAGGCTGTAAATCTTTCCAGGTAATTCCAACTATATCCATTATCTCAATGTGGATTGTAGTATCCAGCAAATATGGGTTTTGGGGTATTTTGAGTAAGGGGAACCAAGAAAAGAGAAGAAATGTGAAATGACACAAAATCACCAAATGGACTTCAAAACTTGACTGCCCCTCTCCCACTTGCATGTGCATCCCATATTCTGATGTGATAGTACAGATACAAAAGCTAAACTTGTCAATGGTTTTCACATTGTTTGCTATATTACTTTCTGAATTTTCTCAAATCCAGGAGAACCACCAATTTTTCACTTGTTCGCTCCCTGTTATCACTAGGATGCTTGCCATATTGATGAAATTCCACACTTCTCTCAACATCCCCCCCCCCCCCCCCCACACCCCACAAATTTTAAAAAAAGCAGATATGGAACTTGTAGCACACTAATATTTAAAATAAGCAAGTCGAAATGACACTCAAGCATGGATAAGTTAGAATATTTATCAATAAGCATGCTGATTTTATTCTACTACAAGTTGTAGTCAACTTGCAAATCCTATGAGAAAATAAAAATGAAAATAAAAAAAAACCATGACAAACATGTACTTTGAAATATTTCAGAATCAAGATGTAATATAGACCTGAGAAAAATATCCTTGAGAAGCAGAGCCATACAAAGGTGTAAGATCAACACCATAATAACTTTGCTGCTGCCAGAACAGGGCCTAAAGAAGAAGAATATATATTATTTAGGTTTAACAGAGAGAAAAGCAGTAACAGAATCGAAGCAATGAATAAAAATGGCTGGTGCCTGACAGAATGAATAAATATGAATAAATGGAGGTACAGGAGCTAACAGAGAAAGGGCATGACAAAATAAAATTTGACACAAGGGCCAAATCATAGGTTACATCAACCTCACATTTAGCCTCATCCTAATTCAAATAAGATATAACTTTGATTTTTTAAGGAATGCAACAAAAAAATGAAAGCAGCCAGGTGGAGGCCAAAAACATGCTGTCCATTTGGGCAACTGCCTGAAATGAGACACAGGCATGCAGTGTCTTTTCTTTTTTATTTTCCTTTCTGAAAAAACACAGGCATGCAGTGTCTTGTAAAGACAAATTACTCATTTGCATGTTTTAATGAATTACAAGCAAAATTTAATGGAAGCATCACCACCATATATACCTTATTTGAAACTTCAACAAAGAGAAATTCATCACTGAAAGGAGCCACGTGTATCCTATAAGGACAATCAATGTAATCAGATTGCAAAAACCAGAAGCTGAGAAGATAAGAATAGTCTAACAAGTGATTAAGAACCAAAATAACTATATCATAAAAATTGACCCTAGTAAAAGGTGCATATTTGTACAACATAGTTTCTGTTTAGATGTTTAAACAAACAAAAATAAAAACCTATGCAACAAGAATTCTTGACGTTTGAGATATTCCATGTGGTACATGTGCCTCACACATTTCACTAGCCAGCTCTCCTTTTAACTCTAGCTCAACCAAGACCCCTGTTTTCTTTAAGTAATAATTGGACATGTGGTTGACAGTTGACACAGACATATCTAGACATGCCAAAAAAGGCATGTTTTGTTCTAAGATTTATTATGTGGTAATTCTTTCATTCTGAAAATTTCAGAAGTTGCGCATATACTGAATGATTATACATATATATCAGCATGTGGGAGCAAATAGAACAAGCAGGACTGCCTCATACTGTCCAGAATCCCATACACTGTTCACAAGTTAGTAAACATTAAAGGAGGAAAGAACCGTGGCTTTTAAGTGATTATAAATTTGAATAGTTATCATTCTGGCAAGGAAAAGAAGTTCTGATGTTAAAGCAAAATTATTCATCACTTAATACAATAACATACTCAACCATATTTGGCAAGAAAAAGAAGACCACTCATCATCCAACCATTTTTTTACTATATGATTCGCAGAATCATCGCGCCCTATGTCACAACTTTCCGCAACTCAGTTTAAATTTTCAGTGAACTTCTGTGAACTTTCTGAGAAAACCACTGAACTTCACTGAAACTTTGTTGAAACTTTTTGAGACTTTTCGATCACTTCATCAGAAAATGTTCAAACTACAATATTCAGAATCAATGGAAATTGACCTTTAAGAATACATAACGAAGCTACAGTATAGGATGTCTCAACAAAAAATTTATAACAATTGACCTGTACAACCCACAGCAAGTTAGGTCACTGACCTACAAGATTCCACTCTAGAATTCTAGATGCATAGGTTCAATTCATTATCATCTTTTTGGAATGATTTTTTAATTTTTGTTACAGAGAAGAGATTGGGCAATTTATGCTTCATATTGTACTTCGTGAGTAATTTTTTTCCTGCATAATTTGTATTGAAAATCACTTCTTCTGGAGCAAAAGATAATCACCCCATAAAAATCCAAGAGAATAAATTCTCTATGTGGCTTAAATTCTAAACAAGCCTTGTCCCACCAAAATGGGGTCAGCAGTGAAGGACTTCTTGGAAAAAGTGAAAGGCTCCACAACAGGATTGGCCAATGAAGTTTAAAGAAGGAGCGAGTTACGCTCTGACCTATAGCCTTAGTGCCTTACCCATTGAGAAGAGGCATACATTTTATGTTGGGAGTTTTCAAAACTGTGAAACACTTTAACAGCAACATAATCAAAGAGTATAGTTAGAGTGGTAAGATGAAACACCTGACAGAAACATAATAAAAAAATTGCCTGTAAGATGAATAAAACCATATAAAAATCTGCAACCATCTAATTATTGCGAGCTCTAAGTTTCATTTATAGCATTCTGATTCCTTGAAAGAAAACTCACTTTTTCATAGGCATGGTATACAAAAAATAAAGTTTATGTATAATTTTATATGAAATACACTCTTCACAGAGCCATGAATGACATGTATTCAAGGGAAGATTGAGAAACTATCTGCAGAAGAGCCTGCATTTACCTAGTTGAAATCTATTGTCACACATAAGCATACATACCAAGAATCCCAACATCAGCTGCAGATGGAACAGAATTGACCCATGCATGTCAACCAATTAATTATAAACGATTTTATTGGTCATGCTCACCTCCCAAGACCTGGAAACATCTTTCCACCAGGAACAAGGAAACGATCTCTTGCAATGACATAAGACTCTAGCATCCTTTCATTGATTAATAGTGTACCTATAAATTTTTTGATATTTAATTACTTTCAACATTTCAAGGTGGATGGAAAGAATAATAGTGTGAACAACAAAAATTGCAGAAAATAAGCCAAATAACTACCAAAATGGTATCAATAACGATTAAGAATTCATATGTTCACATTCACATGCAAAAAGTAAAGAAATGGTCCGGCACAAATATGAGTAGTGGTACAGGAGTATGGTCAACTGAATATCAGACACATCCATACATTTGATATAGATGTATTCGTGTATCGATAAATAACACCAGTCCATATTATGGATATGAGATCTAAAGTAATATAATAATAGCAAAAGAATCAAATTGGCTTATAAATACTAATTTTGATGTAGTAGTTCAAAATGCCTACAATACAACAAATTTGTCACAAAAAGAAAGATTAGGAGCAATTCTTATTAGAAAGTGGCCCCCGAACAAAAGGAGATGAGTGATCTCCGTACATTATTATAAAAATGAGAAATAAATTGCAGTAAGACTAGCCTTAGCTGGATTTCAGGTTTGAGCTCTTCCTTGAAACGAAAATGGAACCCTATGTACCATCTAGTTTAGCTACAAGCATCATTATCAACATAATTGACCCAACTAGACTCACCCTTTGTCATGGTTCTCTTTTTTGCCTTCATTGAGTGGAACGAGGATTTCTTCATTCCTCTGTAGGTTCACCGATCTTCCTTCCTATATAACAGGACTGTCAAATAACTATGTATGGGATATCATTTCATTGGGGATTTCCCATTCAATGAAATCTCTCTCTTTCTTTTCCTGCAGCTGAGTCAAATTCATTTGGAAATCATCGCGAAACAGCTAGGGTACAAAAGTATGGTATGACATGGGATCCTCCATGTTAATTATCAATAGGAATGGGAATTTTTCCATAGAGTAGGCTATGGGATTAAGCTTAATGATTCTGGCTTCCTTTCCTTTTCATGAGATTGCTCTTCCGCCTTTTTTTTTGTTATTTAATCTTAATAAATCCAGACTAGCATAGGCTCTTGCTATACTCACTCGATTGTAGATATGGTTGGGTCCACCCCTTTTGTCACTTCACTTATTCCTGATTCGCCTTTTTACACTCTAACAGTGTAGCATACAGGCTCAAATAGGCTCTTGCCATACTCACTCCAGTATTCCTTCATCATCCTGATAAACTATATTTCTTCATCTTTGGTCCCTCAACATCTGACTCTAGCGATCTGTTTTCATTCCATGAACAGAACTGGAACATCGCTTGGCTCAATTCCTCCACTTTCCCCCAGCCTATCCCATTGTTATAATAGAGATCTCAATTAATTTTTTTTTTACTGGTAAGATCTCAATTAAGTTGAGAAGTCATGATTTTGATTTCATAATGGCGGTGCATACCCGCATATATACAAACACAAAAAATTGTAAAAATGAATCCCTACCAAATGATTAATTATGTTTTGTTCTTGTAGCATGTGAAGAATATTTCTCTTCTTTACATTAATCACGAAGCATACAACGTTCTTCCATACCATATTAAATGTACCATGAACAAGATACAGATCTGAACCATGAAAACGAGGAAAATAGCAAATAAACAAAGTTAATTGATGTCTTCAATATAATAAAAGTTAACTGACACAACACAATTCCCTGCTCTTCAAACTATGAAGGCATCAAGCACCTCAAATCTAATGCCCCTGTTCGTGATACTGTTCACCAACTTTGTCTATGAAACTTCATGGTCTTAATCCAATAAAATTTATTTGCCAAAGTAACAATGGTACATCAATATTAACATGTGACAAGAAGCTTACCCATTGGTTCAGAAATCAGAATATCTGCTTTTTCAGGCAATACAACATCCTCAACCTTACCTCTGATCACCTGGAATTACAAGTCAAATAACATTAGCCTGCCATCTGTGTGGGAATATAGCGGCTATACAAATAAACCAATGAGCAGTAATGTAGATGTACCGTAATCCGTTGCCCAAGGGATGGATTTCCAGCAATGAGCCTGCGCGCATATTCAGCCATTTCAGATGCCTCCACAGCATAAACATGCCTTGCACCAGCCTATTCAGAAGTCAATAATATTTTGAATATACGATGATAATTATACATACTCTATGGAGAAAAAAACACCTGCACTTCTCACAGAGCATATCATCAATCCTGCTGTATCTCAGAATACCTGAGCAGCAAATAATGACAGAATGCCACTACCAGCACCAACATCAACAACAATGCGACCATTAAAATCTACACGATTCTCGATGACAGCAGCATAATAGGTACCTAAAAACAAAAATGATGCAAATATGTCATTATCATATCTCAAAAAAATCCAAAACACAAATAGCATAACTTAAAATGTCGAACAACAGTTGAATAACATAACCTGTCCTCACATAATCCTGTAACATATTTTGCTGGTGTAGCAGCTGCCCATAGTAATGAAAATACATTTTTGCAGAAGAAGCCTCTATTTTATTATCAAATTTACTTTTAAGCGTTGAAACTGATCCATTTTCCAGACACGTCCCTGAAAAGTTGATAAAACTTCACATGAAGCACACAAATTGAAAATAACCTAAAACTACACATCTCATATTCGGGAAGGAGACTCTGGAAGTTAAACTGGAATTGATCATATACGTCACCAAAAGATTTAAATATCCAATGATGCACCTTGATATCTTAATAGATATCTAAAAACATGAGATACTACTGGTGACAAAAATTTAGTTCGACATATACCTCACCAGATAGTACCTATACAAACCCAGATGAGCATATAACACAAAATAGAGATGTGGATAATACGTAATGATGAAGCTACATGCTATGCAAATGGTATGATATGCTGCAAGATTAATGCCTTTGGCAGCTTCAAAATTCCACATCAAACTGGTACAATATCATCCCATTGTTCAAATATATGAATAGACACAGGCATGGATTTTTTATCTTCTTTGTGGAGCGAAAGGATAGGCGTGCTACCGCTATTTCATTATGAAACAGGCATACACCCAAAATAACACAGGCATGGATATGTTAATTTCTAATGACATCAACTATTTAAAATGAGTGAATTTTCACCTATTTTCAGCTCTCGTTAAGTGAGGACAGCATACCAGTAAAACTGAAAAGCGCTACATGCGAGGAGATGGCAAGTGAGGATTTATTATTAAAATCAACAACACTTGCATAATTTCATTTTATGCACCAGTGCTCATAGATAAACAGAAATAATATTCCTCTCCTTTCAATAGATCGAAGTTCTGAGACTTGGGTGGTGCATTAAGATTACAACAGAATTATTCTTGGCCATCATTAATTGAAAAGAACATACCTGTTCCTCCAGCAGTCACTCCACTCTTCCACTGTTTGAATGCACAACTAAAGGCTGTGCTTTCAACTTCTGTTCTAAACCCAATTGTAATTGTTCTTGAATATGCTTCCTGCTTCAAATAAAAACATTTAAACTTGAATATATCAGCAAACAATCTTCTTACTTGAAACCCCTTTAGTGGACAAAGGAAACATGCATGACCATGTGCTAGAAGGAGATAAGACTCATGAAGCATTTATATTTCCAATATCATGGATGTTGACAGATTTACAAATTAATACTTTGTAATCACTCCTTTCAATTCTTTTTTTTTTAAAATAAGATTGGGACAATTTTTTTAAGAAAATGCCCCCGAGCAAGAAGGAGAAACGAGGGATCTCTAAACATTATATAATTAAAGAAAAAAAGAAAAATAATCAAACAAGAGTACAAGACCCCTCTCAGAATGGACCAACCCCACAACACATAATTCTAGCCTCCCACATACTGAACCAATTGTTTCCCATAATGCTAGAAGGAATCTCCTCCCCTAATATCATGATAACCCAACTTCTTAGGAGAAAATGATCAGCGTCCAGTGTTTGCTGAACTACAAACATCAAAATGACCATAGCATTTGTTATGTTCAGATGCCACGATGCCAGAAATTTGCACCACAAAGTAAGTCTATGAAGGAAAAGGGCCTTCATTATTTTGCAACATGAACATACAAAATTGCACATGTTGTGGTTGGTATCATATCATAATTTTTTTTTTTCGTGCAACAAGCAGTTGAATGAGTTACATATGACTAAGTAAAAATAAATTACACTATTAAAAACACATAATGTTTGTGAGAAGTGGGAAGATATAAGCCACTGGAGAGGCATCTTTTCTCTTGGATTCTTATTTGCTCATGGTAGGATAAGTCTAAAGACATATTCATCATGCACATTCTTATACCAACTGGATTAAATTCTCCATGGACCCTTATACTTCCAGCTTTCCCCATGAAAAGGTCAATTATTATCATTTTCCAAGACTTGATACCACTCTCACAGGAAACATAGTTTGTAAGTTGGATATTAAAAAAAAAAAGAATTTCACAATGCGGGGGAACCTGTGATGATTTATGATAAGTATGGAAATTTTACTGTAGAACAGTCAATGGATGATCTGTAATTCTCACTCTGTTTCTATGCCTCATTTAATGCTCTAGAGAGAGATCTCATCTCCATTTTTTCCCCATACATATGATATTTTGTGGACATCCCACGTTTTACCAGAAAATGAAAAGAAAGTTAATCTTATCCACCACATTTCAAGTAGAAAAGCAACTTGGGCTTGCCCATCTAACAAAGATATAATAACAGCATTTATCGACAGACTACTCAAATCAAGACCTTTGAATAAATTCAGAACAAATACACAAGAAATTTTATGGACAACCAAAAGCCTCCCAGATATGTCATTCATGGGCTAACAAAAAATAACTTGGAATATATACTGACCAGGTGCATCAAAAGCAGAAAATATAATCCACATTAATTCACATATAATGAAAAAAAAAAAAAAAACAAAACAAATGATAGCATTATGAGAACCAAGACAACAAAATGGAGAAACCGGAATTTAAAAATATATCTGCAGTACCCCGCCCGATTTATTTGAACCCTCGCAAACGCACAACGTCTCCACCGGGCACAATCTGAAAAGCTGAACAATCAAACAGTCCAAGAAATCAATCTCCTCACAAAACTACAGTCACCGAATCATCAGAGACGACAAAAATGCAAGAGAAACCGCGTGACCTCACCTGAGCAGTCCGAAGGTCGACATGAGAGATGATGCCCTTGGACTCGAAGTCCCCGTGGAACCTCAGCTGTGCTCCCCCACCTCCCTCAACGTCGCCGATGAAGCGGGCGATCGCCGGTCGAGCCTCCAGAGAGTTCGATCGAACGGAGGCGCACTCGAACTCCTGGTGCTCCGGTTTCTGCCCTAGAGAGACCTCCATTGCTCCTCCTCTTCTCTTCAACTCCACGTCTCCTCAACAACAGCTAGGGCTCCTTTAATGAGAGAGAGAGAGAGAGAGAGAGAGGTTTATTAGGGTTTCGTATTTGTGGAGCTGTCAAGCGAAAGATTGAAGTTTCGCATCTGCAGCCGCCAAAAGAAAGTAAAATAAAAAAGAAACAACCAGAGCAGAGCGCACGTTGGGAGTGGTATCTGAAGACGTATTCGTGTAAAGAAGGAATGGTAGACGATCGTATCCGACGGTGGATAGAATGACACGTACTGACGAAATCGAGATGAACGAGCATCTCAACCGTCTGTTTAGACTTTCCTTTTATTCCATCGCAAACGTATTTCTTTTCTATTTTCTATATATTCTCATTCTCAATTCAGACGTGTAATCCACTCTTGATAATAAAAAGTGACGGATAGTAAGATTTATCCTTTTTTTATAAATAAAAAAAATATATTTTTTAATAAAATAAAATAGGAGTGACAAAGTGATGAATTCTTTTTTCTTTTTATAGGTTGGCACAAATGTCAGATTTGTGAATGGTGAGAAGTGAAATTTTCATTATTTTTCCTTTGATACAAACACATTAATGTGATGAAAAATACACTTTTGTGTGTGTAAAAACAAATAAAAATGAGAAAAAAGATGTTGTCTTTGTCTATTAAAAAAAACTGTCCGCATCGAATAAAATGACTAGAATTTTCTTCATGTTTTCTTTTATTAGTTTTTTACTTTATTTTAGTCAAACCCAAAGAATAACAGTGGAATATGAATGAATAAACCTAAAAAAACCTATTTGTAAGAAATAAATGCATATAATTGTACTAGAATAAGTGAGAATGAGATGATAATGATATTTTAAACCCTCCTACAATATGGGGACACACATGTCATTACCTTTTATAAATTAGGGGTCACATATCAATTTTTTTAAAAATTTGCTTTCATGAATCATTATTTATATGGGTTATTTAATTTCCACCCCTCCCAAAACAGACAATTATAAAAAAAAATCCTCCAAAACTCAATATTATTTTAAACTCCCTTAAAATGTTATTTGGCTTTGTAAAAAACCCAACAATCAACAAAATAAGAATGTTATAGAAATATTCCATCTCAACATATGTATATGGGCGGGGTGGAAACTAATTTGTTGAGATGGAATATTCCCCTAGCATTCTTATTTTGTTGATTGTTAGGTTTTTTACAAAACCAAATAACACTTTAAGGGGGTTTAAAATAATATTGAGTTTTGGAAGAATTTTTTTTTATAATTTGCTTGTTTTGGGAGGGGCCGAAACTAAATAACCCTATTTATATTTTCTAATCTTTTATCCCATAGGTCAGCTACACATGGAAAAGATATATTTTACATTAAAAACAATTAAAAGCACAATCAAACAGAAAATAACATAATTCATTGGTATAATTACATATCCCATAATAGCTTATGTCAGTTGCCCAAACAAGGGTTAAAAGAATGAATGTAAGTAAAAATGATGAAATCATCTATTACTATCCATAATAGGAACAACAGATCAGTTTCCTTTCATTCATATTCTCTCATTTCGATATCATAAACACCCCCTAAATCTTACCACAAAAGCCAGAGAATAAATTCCAGGAATAAAACCGACCTGACCTTCATACAAACTTCACCATAATCAACAAACAAAAATGATAGTCGGTCAGTTGTACCTCCAACACAGTGCAATTACAATTCGGGAGACCAGTATATCACAGATGTGCAATAAATCATAGCCCCAACAAACCATGCTGAAGAAACCCAATCCTGAATAGAGCCAAAATACAAACATTTCATCATGTCATAATTTATGTCCCCAAGTTTCAGATATGCTGGCAAAGCTTCCTGAGAGTCACAGAGGTCCTCCTCTTCTGATGGATTTCCTCTCCTTCCCATACTTGATGACCGGGCTTTCGATTTATCTCGTGCTTCCATTGATAACGAGCTTCCCCTGACATAAGGACAAGAGATCCCGGGTTCAAGAGGACGGGGACCTTCATGAGATAACCATCTTCATCGACGATCTCTTCTTTAGATTGTGAGAAATGCATGACGCATGTGGACTCCAGAGATACGATGGCGATACCGTCCTCAAAGCGCAAGAGATCCACATGGCCGCATATGCCCTGAAATAAATGGGAAAAGATCAATGCAAAGCTAAACGCGATATATTTTATAGTAAGGCCCTGTCTGAAACAAATTGTCAAACATATAATTGGGTCCAAACAGGTATTTTTGAACTATCGCTTTTAGTTATAATTTTGGTTTTTATGTTTTGAATGTCTAAAGAACATCTTTTATGAAAAAGATGGTTGAGAATAGCTTTTCCAAAATCGATTATTTTACTTTAATAAGAGCATAAGCTGTTTTTGAAAATCAGTTCCAAACGGGGCCAGAGATGGGTATGTTGCAAGATAATCGTGGAAAAGGAGTGTAGGAGTTTCTATGCCAAACGATACGCAGGAGATGATGGTATGGTAGCATGTACATTCAGTTCTTTTTAAGGACATTTTCTCTTAATAAAATGGCATCTGAATGTTTGATGATTCACCAGGTGATCAATACGTATCAGTAGAACGGTTGGTTGATACCAAGGCTATTCTTCTATGCAGAGAAT
>JAUJYO010000309.1:0-11536 GCA_030737845.1 Acorus calamus | reverse complement strand
TTGAATATTGGTGTGGATATATCCGTCCCCCTTTTTTAATTTTTAAACCGTCGTCTAGTCTACATGAAATGGATTGGTATTTATGCTACATTATATGTTAAATAAACCATTATATATATATATATATATATATATATATATATATATATATATATATATATATATATATATATATATATATATATATATATATATATATATATATATTATATATATATATATATACATACGCGAGTGATAATATGCGGGTCGTGCGGATCTGACGTGAGTCGTCCGATCGCTGGTCCATCGCATCCAACGGTCGAGATGAATCGCCCCCGACCGTCCGATGTGATGGACCTGCGATGGACCCGTGATCGACGGCCCGTGGTCGACGCCGCACGTCTGCACGACCCGCACCGTATCATTTTCCTATATATATATATATATATATATATATAAAAGGTGCATCAGTCACTATTGCTTCTCTTTTACATAATCACACATTTCCTTTACTAGATAAAATTAGTACAACAAATTCGGTTTATGGATATTATAAATAGTAATAACAATAACAATAATAAAAACCTTGATGCTGCCAAAGGGAGACATGGTGTTCTCGTGGGTACGAGTGGAAAGCAAGTATAGCCAAATGAGCAATATGAAATTGATCTTTTTGTAGCTGCAAAGTTTAAGCAGAGAAAAAATGAAGTATAACTTCCAATGACTCCATGGAAGATAAAAAATGATAGAGCATCACTGTATTTTATTTTTATTTTTTGAGGGGAAACGATAGACTTTTCAACCTTTGTATATTAATCAGAAACAATTCAGATTAGATAGTTCAGCACCTGTTTTGCAACAACATCACTGTATTGTTAATTTCAGAAGATGATATGTGCAAAGGAAAAACCACTCAGATATAGAAAGAAAGTTGCTGAGAAAATCTGTAATGGTCATTAACCGCATTTTTATTGTTCTCTTCATGTGATTATAATTCAGAATGAAACAGATAATTGAACCAATTCCAAACAGGCAAATATCCAACACGTTATATGGTGAATCAAAAAAGCATTTCCTTTCATCGTAAAAATGAAAAGATCAATCCATCTTAAAAGATAACACTATACAATTATCTCCTCTTAACGAATTCAATGGGAGATGACTCAATATACCAAACCACAGACAGATTCATCTATAAATACCCACCACTCACCAACACAGAACTCATTATGATCAACCGGAAAAAAAATGCAATCTATGCCTAAAGACGAACACAAGTATCATTGCTGAACAAAACATATTATGCCCAGAATGATATAGCAAAATCCCAAGCAGTATATTCAGCGAGATACCTTGCCCCGATGAGACAATGATTACGTACGATCCACAATTTGAATACATGAATCATCAAGCAACTTCCCTTAATCCCCAAGAGAAAGAGATCTGACCTCGTCTTCTCTCCACAAGCCGGTCTCATACTTGTACCACCTCATAAGACGAACTATCAAAAGCTCTGTTCAGAAATGCGACATGTGCGGCCGCATATGCGGTTCGATAAGCCTTTCGAACCGTGTAGGCTAATATACGGGCCTATGCGGACAAAGCCTGCATATGCGGGGATATGCGGCATACGCGCCCTCATAAACGGGCGCATGGGTTTACAAAAAAAATATGAATTTTACATTTATACCCCCTAAAAAAGTTAATTACATTTATACCCTTTAAAAAATTACATTTATACCCTTGTGTCCGTCTGAAATTGCATTTATGCCCCTATGGCTGTGTTAATGGTTTAATATGATTAAATTTATTTAAATTTACCTTGTTATCTCTTGTTTATAGATCAACACTATATAATTATTTTTTATTAATAAAAAATTACATAACCGCATATACTCCCGCATATACTCTCGCATGTCGCATATACTCTGTGCGACTGTGCGGTACCCTACCTGCACACAAATTGCATACCGCATTTCAGAACACTGATTAAAAGTTTTTACTCTTCTTTAAAATACATTGCAAAATTGTCTTTCATTTAATCTACACATCAAAAAGATTTGCAGGGCAAGGTAGACTGTATAATTAAGAATGTTCAAAGGATTTTGCCTGTATAACCAGACGCTTATGCCACCAAAGATGATTCTTTTAATGGTGGGTAACATAAAAATGGTGCGCCTCTCCAAGATGGTCCACTAAACATAATTCAAAAAAAAAATTGCAGTCCATAATCAAATTATGCATCTAATGATCTACCAGATTCGTCACCTGCAATTTGTCCATTCATATGGAAGTGCAGTAGCATTTGCATGTAGAGCCTTCTGCACGTCTGGGTGATTCAAATAGTGATATACATATTAATCGCTGCACGAATCAAACTCCCCTATCTGAATCATATCATATTATCATATGTATCCATTAACAGACAAACTATCAATTGAAGAGTTTATCAAATTTATAGTACAAAAAACAAACTGAGCCAAGCTTGGGGGCAACTGAGGCGTTGTAATTGCATATGGGGGCATATATGTTGTAGTTATCGATGCTTCCACTTTCATCCAAAGAAGCGTCAGTTGCGTCTGACATTCTTCAGAGACATTATCATTACTGAAGTTGCAGAACTTGTGAATTGCAGTGTGAGTCTCATCTGAATTCAGTGCATGAGTCCAGAAGTAGTCATAGGTGGCCAGTTCATTGGTATCTGTCTCTCTATGCATTGCCAATCTGCAAAACAGAACAATTTGGATCATCTATGTTTCCATTGGTCTTATAAAAAATACTAAACTTGTTTTTACTTACAGCAATGCCTTTAAGATTTATAATAGTCTGGTTTGTGATCTTTTTTTGTCGGAGAATTGTGTCAGCGAGCTCAGGCATGTAGTGACCAGCATAGCTCTCTCCGGTTATGAAGAAATCATGCATCTTGTAACAGGAGAATCTTTTGAGCCAGTTAATGAGGAACGTATAGGCGTCTTCGGCGGTTCTCTTGTCTCTGTTCTTGTCATAGTCGGAAGTGGTGTTCGAGTAAGAGAATCCAACTCCAGCAGGTGATTCAAGAAGATCACATTCGCAACTAGGACAAATCATTGAAATTTTGTTAAAGATTGCATCATGTACTAACTATTGTACAATTGCATACAATGTTTCCCTAGATGAGTGTGAATACTTTCCATTGTTCTATGCATAATCATTTTGATATAGTGTTTTTGAGTCACCATTGACCCTAAAGGATCCCAATTCCTCCATGGCTCCATACCCAAGAGAAGAGTAACCAGGTCCTATGCATTGTTAGCACATGATTTCGTGTTAATGGAGTAATTGTTAAACATATACTGAGAAGAATTGAAATGAAAAAACAGTGACATTATACACACACAATGAAATATTGTAAGATTGATTGCCTGTGTTGCTTGACATGGGATCCAGTTAGGATTGAATTCCATTGTATCTTAAACATATGACTATAAATGTCACGAACAGAGTTATCAAGGCAACTCTTAGTAGGCTAATTCAAATTAAAATCACGAAGAAACTAATTACCTCTATTAAGCCATAAAATCAATGGCTTGTCTGAAGAATTATGAGGAGACTCCACAAAGTAGTAAAACAATGCCCTTCCATGCTCAGGGTCGACGGTCACATGGCCACCATACTGATTGAACTCCACCCCTTCTGGTTGTCCTGGCCAGGAGACGATCCTGACATCTTCCATTAATCCATCTTGTGAAGCCACATAGACAGATGCATGAGATCAACGCGTAGTATCATGGCTCTCCCATGAATCGAATACCGGAGCATTCTTGGAGGTCTTCAGACTTGTGAAGTCTCTCAGTCGATCGCGCTGGTTGGCAACACTATTGCTTGGAAATGCGAGGTAACAATAAATGAGAAACCATAATGAAGCTTTAATCTCCATTACCCTTTGCCTCCCCAAGAATGATTAGTTTATGCCTAAGGAAAGGATTTTGAGGCTTGGAGAGTGGAGAAATTAATGTAGCAGGCTTGTTTGTGTACATTTGGATCTTTCTTGATTTGATGAAAACAATGATGATGATGGAGTTCAACTTGTTCATGGTTTTATTTAAATAATGACAATAGTGTATATGTTGCTCAATAGAATATGAGATAAATCTAAACATGCCTACATGTGAAATGAAATGAATATATATGTATTTAATGAGGTTTCAGAACTTGAGATAGATGAGATATGGACTCAGTCACAGTGAATATTAATGGAGAGTAATACTCAGGTGCAATGCTTCAATCACACAACCCCTTATTAATTGTTGTGAACAACATAAGAGAAGCGAAACAGAGCAAACAACCTTATTATAGAAACTCTACAAAATAGAATCATGGATCTAGTCAGTATTGGATACATTAGAAGATACCTCACTTTCAGAAATACTTAGAGAGAAGATAACTCATGAATGATTCAGTTATATTTAGGAAGGACAATAAAATCGGGTTTAGGTTTTGCATAACCCAAACTCACACTAAATTAGGTCATCTCAAATATGTCTCATCATCTTGCCTCTAGTTTAGAACTCATGATCCATATCCGCTCCATTTAAAATCCAAAAAATCTAATCCCGCCTCGCCGATGTTCGGTCGAGGCGGGTTCCTCCAGATTACAAAATAAAAATAAAATCCATAAAATATAAAACTCATTGTTTGAGTGTTATTGTTTGAGTGTTAAAGCACACATACTCTCAGATGCCCAATGTAATATTAGTAGAAGAACTATAAGATGCACATAATCAAATAATTTTATATAAAATAAAAATACATAAAAAGTTTATTTTTTAATTTAGGCTTTAATTTTAGTCAAATAATGTTAACTCTTAATAGAAGACCGAGACAATAAACAGAGTAGTATTTTTAGATTATGTTCAAAAAATAAAAAAATAGTTGATTGACGAAAAGATGTGATTTTTTTTTTTGAAAGAAGTTTATTATTAAAAATAAAATTTATGTTTTGGGAATTTTGCTTTATAAATTGGTTGGATAAATGAATTTCATTCATGAACTAAGGTTTGACAGGTTTGTGAGGGCCACCCGCCACACAATTAGCATCACAAAAGTACAAACTCAAATTGAAGAGGTGGGCGAGGCAGGCTGCTCGAGCACGAGGGGCTAGAAAAACCGAAGTTGGCTCTCAGATTGCTATTCTCGATAGTTGGGAGGAGGCGGGACTTTTGTCAGAGGAGGATAGGGAGCAGTGGGGTCTTCTCAAAGAAGAGTGGTTGAAAATCATCCGGATGGAGGAGAGTGAATGGAGGCAGAAGTCCAGGGCGATATGGTTAAAGGAGGGCGACAATAATACAAAGTACTTCCATAAAATTGCCAACCAGAGGAGTCGCACTAACAAGATTGCGAAGTTGAGAGTGGGGGAGATACAGATTGAGGATGCAGTGGAAATCCAGGAGGCCCTAGTGAATCATTTCACCAATGCTTTTAAACAACGGAGGGGGTGGCGTCCAATGTGGTTTGATGAAGACCTCGGACGGATACCGGATCATTTACTTCAGGGACTCAAGGCGGAGTTTAATGAGGAGGAGGTTAAAGCAGCGATCTTCGGGGCTGAAGCGGATAAGGCTCCAGGACCAGATGGGTTCGGTCTGCGTTTCTATCAGGAGTTTTGGGACACTTTGAGACAAGATGTGATGGAGATGTTCGGTTTGTTCTATCGTGGTTCGCAAGGGATAGGGTGTCTAAATGCTACCTTCCTAGCGCTTATCCCGAAAAAGGAGGGCTCCATTGAGATAGGTGATTTCAGACCAATCTCCTTAGTAAATGGCTGCTATAAAATGATAGCTAAAGTCCTTGCTAACCGGTTGAAGGTGATCATTGGTGTTCTTGTTGATGAATCCCAACATGCGTTCATACCGGGGAGGCTACTCCAAGATGGGTTTATGACAACCTAGGAATGTATCACTGCGGTCCATCGGGACAAGAGGGGGGGTTGTCGTTAAATTGGACTTTGCTAAAGCGTATGACAATGTAAATTGGGACTTCTTATTACATCTCCTCCGTTGTCATGGCTTTGAACCAAACTGGGTTCGCATGGTTTCTGCTTGCATTTCCACGGCAAAGGCATCGGTTCTAGTGAATGGTAACCCATGCGGCTTCTTCCACCTTCATAAGGGTCTACGACAAGGTGACCCCCTCTCGCCCCTTTTGTTTGTTATTGTAACAAATGTGTTCAGCCGCATGATGAACATGGCAACGGCAGATGGGTGGGTGGGTTTCAGGGCTGCAAGGAGTGGTTGGTGGAGCAAGGGTATCCCATGTACAATATGCTGATGACACGCTTGTTCTAAGTGAGGCTTCGGAGTTGTCTATACGAGGTATAAGATTTGTGTGTCGATGTTTTGAGCTTCTTTCCGGGCTGAAGATAAACTTTCGCAAAAGTTCGTTGCTTGGGATTAATGTGGACGGCCCTAGATTGGAGTTTCTGGCGAGCCTATTTTCCTATGAAGTGCAGAAATTCCCTTCAAGGCTGCTAGGCCTTCCATTGCATTTAGGCCATATTACCAAGGTGGACTGGGCTCCTCTTATTAGTCGGTTCGAGAGACGTCTTGAGGGGTGGTCTGGCCGGTTCCTGAGTCTTGGGGGAATACTCATCCTCTTGCAGGCTGTTCTATCCAACTTGCCCATTTTTTTCCTCTCACTCTTTAAGCTTCCAGTGGGGATTCGTCATCGGTTGGAGGTCATCCACAGAAGGTTTTTATGGAACGGGGCTAAAGAAGTGCAAAATAGAGTGCATTTGGTCAGATGGAATGTAGTGTGCAGCAGTAAGAAGGCAGGGGGTGCAGGCATTACAAACATGGGGAACATGAATTCAGCTCTGTTGATGAAATGGCTATGGCGCTGGCTTGTTTATTCAAACCTCCAGTGGTGCAGAATTGTGAAGGAACGGTATGACTGTGATAACTCTCTTGCTCACAGGTTTCCTCGGTCATCGGGGGAGTTGTCTGGTATTTGGAAGGCAATTGTGGGTGGGATTGAACCGTTCATGGCAGCAGTCCGATGGTCCTTGGGATCGGGGTCGAGGATTAACTTTTGGCATGATCTTTGGCTGGGGGATACGCCGCTCAAAACGAAATTCCCTATGATCTTCCATATTTCGGTGGCCCATGATGGCTTTGCTTCCCAATTTTGGTCACCCAGAGGGCCAACAGGTTTTTGGGAGGTTCAAGTCAGGCGCAATTTAAAGGATGAAGAGATCGACAGTTATCTTTCGCTGTTAGAGCTGCTACAGGAGGCGGCAGTGGATTATGGGAAACTGGATGAGATCGTTTGGGCCCCAAAAGCTTCTGAAGGCTTCTCGGTTCGTAGCTGCTAGGGATATAACAATTACGTCTTCCACAACTAGGAAGCATAAGGAGGTGTGGGGTTGTCATATCCCTTTGAAGGTAAAGGCCTTTACGTGGACTTTGTATCTGGACAAAATACTCACGAAGAAGCGCATAGCTACATGGAACCCGGGGATTAATACCACATGTGTTCTATGTTTAGAGGACGAAGAATCTGTGGAGCATTTGTTCGTAAGGTGCTCGGTGGTGAGGAGAGTTTGGGGATGGTTGGAAGAGGCATATGGGGTGAATGCCAACTTCTCATCTACAGAGGAGCTATGGGCTACTAGAAAGGCCTTATGAGTGGTAGGCGATCGGAGCGTTAGAGCAAAAGTATCACAAATTCTGATTCCGGCGGTGTTGTGGTCCATTTGGCGCACAAGGAACAATGTTATATTTAAGGGTGAGAACCCTTACGCTGAAAATGTGTGGGGGGCGGCGATTAGAAACATAAAGGATTGGGGATGCTCTTCTGTAGGAGCGTCATCCATTGCTTTGGTGGGGAGACGTTTATTTATTCATGAGTAGTCGACTCTATATTTAATGGGTCTTTGTAAAGGGTCTCTTTTACAGGGGACCCCTTTTTACTTTTTACTTTGGGCTTTCTTATCATGTATTCCTATCTGGGCACTCTTCTTCTTATCTAATACGAAGGTAAATGCCTACCAATAATTTAAAAAAAAATAAAAGTACAAACTTAAAAAAAACGCATATATGTCAAAAGAAAGAGAAGTCATTTTTTTCCAAAAAAAAAACATTGGACGGCAATTTTTTATTAAAGATGCAACTTCCAAACATGTAAAGTTGGTAAAAAATAAAAAGTGAAACCAATGATGAAAAAGATGCTTAAAGCCTTAAACAAGAGGTGCAACTTTTGAAGATGTAATCAGACATGCAATTAATACATGAAGGGAAGTTTCAAGTCTTTTAGAGAACTATCTAGTGATCCAAAAATTACCCATTTGTCATGGTCACCCAACTTCATTTAAACTACCCATTTAAAGTGCAACTTTTGAAGATGTAATCAGACATGCAATTAATACATGAAGGGAAGTTTCAAGTCTTTTAGAGAACTATCTACTGATCCAAAAATTACCCAATTGTCATGGTCACCCAACTTCATTTAAACTACCCATTTAGAAACACCTTTGAATTGGCTTTTTATTTTATATCAAATAACGCAAACGCATTTCCAAACTATTCTTACTATAATTCTCGATAAATTGCGATAAAGCATGTGCTATCACAATGTATAAGGTTATAAAACATATTGAGTTTATCAGCGCTCACACTACTATACCACACACATGCGACCCTCCTCTGCATGCAAAATGTCCATGTGAAAGGCTAGCCAATACCATCACAATGGTTTATTGTAACATTGTAATTTTAGTGTTGGTTTGACAATGGATTAATAATGGGATACATACAAGTCGACCAGGAGCCGAAAAATCCATGACCTTGACTTGATGGCCAAGGCGTTATCTCATTTTCCGATGAAGACTTGGAAGGCCAGGCACCCCATTTTGATGCGCCTGTGATTACTTTGCGCATCTCCAATTTTGATGTCAAGGGGCCCCTTGACATCAAATTGGAGATGCGCAAAGTAATCCAGGCGCATCAAAATGGGGTGCCTGGCCTTCCAAGTCTTCATCGGAAAATGAGATAACGCCTTGGCCATCAAGTCAGGTCATGGATTTTTCGGCTCTGGTCGACTTGTTGTATCCATTATTAATCCATTGTCAAAACCACTAAAATTACAATGTTACAATAAACCATTGTGATGGTATTGGCTAGCCTTTCACATGGACATTTTGCATGCAGAGGAGGGTCGCATGTGTGTGGTATAGTAGTGTGAGCGCTGATAAACTCAATATGTTTTATAACCTTATACATTGTGATAGCACATGCTTTATCGCAATTTATCGAGAATTATAGTAAGAAATAGTTGAAATGCGTTTGCGTTATTTGATATAAATAAAAAGCCAATTCAAAGGTGTTTTCTAAATGGGTAGTTTAAATGAAGTTGGGTGACCATGACAATTGGGTAATTTTTGGATCAGTAGATAGTTCTCTAAAAGACTTGAAACTTCCCTTCATGTATTAATTGCATGTCTGATTACATCTTCAAAAGTTGCACTTTAAATGGTAGTTTAAATGAAGTTGGGTGACCATGACAAATGGGTAATTTTTGGATCACTAGATAGTCTCTAAAGACTTGAAACTTCCCTTCATGTATTAATTGCATGTCTGATTACATCTTCAAAGTTGCACCTCTTGTTTAAGGCTTTAAGCATCTTTTTCATCATGGTTTCACTTTTATTTTTTTACCAACTTTACATGTTTGGAAGTTGCATCTTTAATAAAAAATTGCGTCCAATGTTTTTTTTTTGGAAAAAAATGACTTCTCTTTCTTTGACAATATATGCGTTTTTTTTTAAGTTTTTACTTTATTTTTTTTTTAAATTATTGGTAGGCATTTACTTCGTATTAGATAAGAAGAAGAGTGCCCAGATAGGAATACTGATAAGAAAGCCCAAAGTAAAAGTAAAAAGGGGTCCCTGTAAAGAGACCCTTTACAAGACCCATTAAATATAGAGTCGACTACTCATGAATAATAAACGTCTCCCCACCAAAGCAATGGATGACGCTCCTACAGAAGAGCATCCCACCTTTATGTTTCTAATCGCCGCCCCCCACACATTTTCAGCGTAAGGGTTCTCACCCTTAAATATAACATTGTTCCTTGTGCGCCAAATGGACCACAACACCGCCGGAATCAGAATTTGTGATACTTTTGCTCTAACGCTCCGATCGCCTACCACTCATAAGGCCTTTCTAGTAGCCCATAGCTCTCTGTAGATGAGAAGTTGGCATTCACCCCATATGCTCTTCCAACCATCCCCAAACTCTCTCACCACCGAGCACCTTACGAACAAATGCTCCACAGATTCTTCGTCCTCTAAACATAGAACACATGTGGTATTAATCCCCGGGTTCCATGTAGCTATGCGCTTCTTCGTGAGTATTTTGTCCAGATACAAAGTCCACGTAAAGGCCTTTACCTTCAAAGGGATATGACAACCCCACACCTCCTTATGCTTCCTAGTTGTGGAAGACGTAATTGTTATATCCCTAGCAGCTACGACCGAGAAGCCTTCAGAAGCTTTGGGGCCAAACGATCTCATCCAGTTTCCCATAATCCACTGCCGCCTCCTGTAGCAGCTCTAACAGCGAAAGATAACTGTCGATCTCTTCATCCTTTAAATTGCGCCTGACTTGAACCTCCCAAAAACCTGTTGGCCCTCTGGGTGACCAAAATTGGGAAGCAAAGCCATCATGGGCCACCGAAATATGGAAGATCATAGGGAATTTCGTTTGAGCGGCGTATCCCCCAGCCAAAGATCATGCCAAAAGTTAATCCTCGACCCCGATCCCAAGGACCATCGGACTGCTGCCATGAACGGTTCATCCCACCCACAATTGCCTTCCAAATACCAGACAACTCCCCCGATGACCGAGGAAACCTGTGAGCAAGAGAGTTATCACAGTCATACCGTTCCTTCACAATTCTGCACCACTGGAGGTTTGAATAAACAAGCCAGCGCCATAGCCATTTCATCAACAGCTGAATTCATGTTCCCCATGTTTGTAATGCCTGCACCCCCTGCCTTCTTACTGCTGCACACTACATTCCATCTGACCAAATGCACTCTATTTTGCACTTCTTTAGCCCCGTTCCATAAAAACCTTCTGTGGATGACCTCCAACCGATGACGAATCCCCACTGGAAGCTTAAAGAGTGAGAGGAAAAATGGGCAAGTTGGATAGAACAGCCTGCAAGAGGATGAGTATTCCCCCAAGACTCAGGAACCGGCCAGACCACCCCTCAATACGTCTCTCGAACCGACTATAAGAGGAGCCCAGTCCACCTTGGTAATATGGCCTAAATGCAATGGAAGGCTGCAGCCTTGAAGGGAATTTCTGCACTTCATAGGAAAATAGGCTCGCCAGAAACTCCAATCTAGGGCCGTCCACATTAATCCCAACAACGAACTTTTGCGAAAGTTTATCTTCAGCCCGGAAAGAAGCTCAAAACATCGACACACAAATCTTATACCTCGTATAGACAACTCCGAAGCCTCACTTAGAACAAGCGTGTCATCAGCATATTGTACTATGGGATACCCTTGCTC
>JAUJYO010000298.1:0-42000 GCA_030737845.1 Acorus calamus | reverse complement strand
CAATGCTGGCCTCCCCTCAACGCCGATCTACGAGATTCACTCAGTCCACCGATCGATCGATGAAGTTCGCCGGATCCGCGCCGCGAAGTAGGCCAATAACTCCACCATCGGTCACATTCACCACGCCGTCACCACATATACACAAAGATACAAAGAAACTAAGATATTTTTTTGTAGGGTTTTGGATTGTTTGGTCTTTTTTTATTTTTTGTGTTTCTTGTTGGGTTTTGCACTCCTCAAAAAAATTCTGGTTTTGGGTTTTTGAAAATTTAAATGTTGAACCCAATGGAAGGGATTGGATTTATTTACTATCAAATGACGAGAGGTAGAAGAAGAAGAAAAAGAAGCATTTGATCTATTTATTTATTTATATATTTATCGTTCTCTGTATGGGTTTGTTTGGAAAGTTAGTGGACAAAAGAGTTTCTTGTGTCAAATGGGTTCTTTTGGGTTGCTTGGAAGAGCTTGTTTGAATGATAAAAGCTCTTGACTCGTCACTGGATTATATATATATATGTATTTTGACAAAAAAACTTCGTAAAGTAAACAAAAAACAACTCTAACTTGTACTTAAAAATATTATCTTTTGGTTTGAATATTCTGATATCTATTTAATTTAAAAAATTGCTATGATCAAATTACTTCAAAGGGTGGTTTCAATTCTCAACTCTGACTCAAAGTGTAGATGTTTTATAATGATGGAAAAAGAGGAAATTGATTGTTCATTGGAATTTTTATCTTGAATTATGGAACCAGCCACATTATATTTTTTGCTATCTTACTTTCAAACTATGACATGAGTGTACTCCATAAATATGAATTTTATTGATTCTAACACAATCATGGGTTTTCTTGAGGGGAAAAAAGTGAAAATTTGTTGGTGGTGCGCCTAAATATATAATTATGTGTAATTGTTAATTTTTTCAAGTACATATAATTCTGTGTATATTTTAGAAGATAAAGAACAGTCAAATTCCATGTACACTGTCATGCTCTTCGTGTACATTGTTATGCTTCTTATGTACACTGTTAGGCTATCCCTATGCACTGTTATACCTATAATATGATATAAAAACTAGCTTAATATTGATCATTTTAGTAACCAGGACTCTAACTTGATAGTTTTGTTTGTACTCTTTGTAGTTATAGGGGTATCCATATGACAAAAAAACTCTAAAATTCATTATTATGCTCGTCTTGTACACTGTTATATATTCTCTGTTATGCTTATCTTATGCTCCACTCATACAGATTGATCAGTATATTTTATATTTAATATGCAAAATCCTAATATGATATAGAAACTAGTTTAACATTAATCTCTTCTTTTTTGTTGCATTGTTTATTTTGATCTAGAGGCTCAATGAGTTACTTAGGCTCTTAAGCACAGGTTCATAGTTGGAGCAGTGATCTCTTGGAGTCCCAACCTGTAGGCATAGGTTCATAGTTGGAGCAAAGGCCCCTAGGACTCTAACTTGTTGCCAAATTTTACAATACATTGTCTTATTATTCAACAATGGAAGATAAGTTTCTCATAAGCGTTCTCAGTGCCTTGGTGGGGCATTAATATTGATTTGTTTGTGTCTTGAAACATTTTGGGATTATTCCTTATCTTTTTCTCTTTTCATTTGTGAATTCATTGTTATACTCTTCTTGTACACTGTTATGCTCTTCATGTACATTGATATATTTTATCTGTTATACTCCTCTTATACAGATTGATCAGTATATTTTATTTGTTATACCCCTCTTGTATATTTTATATTTTATAAAATCCTAATATAATATAATAACTCCTAATATATTTTATTATGAGTACACTGTTATGCTTTATATGTACACCCTTAATATATTTTTATTGTGTTTCAAGATGTTATGCTTAATCCATAACCCTAGGTGACTATGCAATGTTTTCTAAATCTGTGTTAAATTAGTTGCGGAGGTTTGATTAGCAATGAAAAATGTTGGTTTTATGTTTACATTGTTTTTAGTACATTGTTATGCATCATATGTACACTGTTAACCGTTTCTTTTAATTTTGTAGTACATTGATATCATCATCAATCTGGGCCTAACCCGTATCAAAACCAAACCCACCGAGTTGATGACATTATGATGATTAATTTAGATTCACCATGGAGACTAAATTTAATTTATGAATTACTTTGTTAAATCAATATTAGCTAGGATTAATCATATGTGTTTTACATGAATTATTTTGTTTGACCCACTATTAAGCATTACTCACCCATCCTATTTGATTTTTAAGCAACAATGTAATTGTTTGAATAAGTTATATATGTTTATTGGTTATGGAGGTTTGATTGATTATGAAAAATCTGGGCTTTATGTTAACACTATTGTATGTACATTGGTATTCTTCAAATGTACACCCTTAAATCTTCTTTTGATTATGTAGCCATAATCTTATGTGATTATTAAAGTCTTTAATAGTGTGACATTACAATGTGCATGTTTATTGGTTGAAAAAGTATTTCAGATTGACATATTTCATACTCAACGTTGAGGACTGACTAATCACAATGAATGATCAATGCCCACAACAATCCAATGGAAAGTGTCCATGGTCTACATTGTCATGATTAATGTTCCTGTGTCACATTTCAGCAAAAGTAATTTGAAAAGCGAAAGAGAATGATGCTCGGATAAAAGAATCGCAAGAAGAGTGAAAGATATAAACAACCAATGTAAATAAAACTTGTAGTTTTTTTTGTAAATCGATGGTGATGATTTAAACAACAAATGTAAATGTTTTATATATCGGTGGTGATGACATTTAAATTTCTGAAATGTTGTCTGAAATGTTTGCTCGTGATTATAAATTGAGCAGGTTATATGGATTTGTCTGGGTACACCGTTATGCACAATGTGTACAGTATTATTGCTCAGAGATTTAAAAAAAATGTAATACATTGTTATATTATCTGTGTACATTGTTATCGAAGGATAAAAATGGAAGAATAAAATGCCATCTAACGGCATTTACTGCCAGGGACTCAGAAGAAATAACTTAGTGACTTTAGGGATTTAAAGAAAACTAAAAAAAGTCAAGGGACTAAATGTTAATAGAGAGACATTCCGAGGGACCCTAATTAATTTTTCCAAAAAATATATATAAAAAAAGTGAAGCCGAGATATAGAATGTCATTTTCTTATATTTATATACTATGTAAATAAAATTTAACTGGCGGTGACATTTAAATAATTATTTTTAAATGGTTATTTAGGTAAAAAAAATCTGAAATAATTTTAAAAATATCAAAGACTGACCTGTCCGAAAATAAACTTAAAAATATGATTTTGAATAAAGTGAATTAAATAAACTTTTATTCATATTTTCTGAGTTTTTTAAAATACAATCCTTTTAAACTCAAATCCCTTTAGTAACACATTTGAACTTTCTAAGTAGAATTACGGCCGAATCGTGTTACCAAATCGTGCTAGTCTTAAACCCTAAAATGTATCCAGTTCCGGTGATCCCATCTGATTATGATCAGACAGTGGAGTTTTGGACACGTGCAACAGCTCAACCATCCGATATACCAACCTGTCCATTCAGCGATTCATTCAACGGCGGTTACGTATCCGTGAATTGGATTATCATTGAATAACTGGATAAATTTTTAATTTTATATTCTGAAAATTATAGTAATCCCAAAAATCCAACGGTCCATATTGATTTTCCAGCTTGGATTACTTTAATCCAACGGTCAGATTAAAAAGTTGATTGGACTAACAGAATTATTGGATAACAACAGACCATTTGTTTAATTTTGGGTAGGGTTTTGGGTTCTAATTTTTTTTTAATTCTATATATATTGATGATAGAGTGAGAAAAAATAAAAAAGACTGTCTGGCGTTCTTCATCATTGTTGGTACTTCGTATTCGATTTTCTTTGTTAAAGCTCCGATCTTTGATCGGTTTGTGTAATGGGTTTTCTTTCGGAATGAGTTTCTTAGGGTTTTTTTTGTTTGATTTTCATCGAAAATCTGATGTGGGTTTCTTTGGGTTTGGGTTTGTGTTTTTGTTTTGTTTTGTTTTGGATTGTATTATTGTTAATGATAAGAATGTCGTATTGGGTTTTGTTTTAGGATTACCAATAAAAAAAACATTTTGTTGTACAAATAAAAAAAATGTTTGATGGTTTCAACTTTCAACTGGACATTCTTGTTAGATATATAGGAATGTTTGTATTGGGTTTTGATTTTTATATTTTTTGGATTGAATTTGAATATGATGAGAACTTACGAAGGACCAACGCTTTGCGTGTATGTATGAGAAACAATATTGATCTGTTCATTCTCTCATCTTTAATCTTTTGCATGTTGATCGAATTCTGTTTTTCTTTGTTAAAGCCCCGTTCTTTGATTGGCTTGTTTAATGGGTTTTCTTTCGGAATGAGTTTCTTATGGTTTTTTGTTTGATTTCATCGAAAACCTGATGTGGGTTTCTTTGGGTTTGTGTTTCTTTGTTTTGGATTAAATACTCGTTAGATATGATAAGAATGATATATTGGGTTTTTTATTTTTTTATTGTTTTCGATTGAAAATGTTAATTTGGGATTGTTAACATTTTGTTGTACAAATAAAAAAAAAATGTTGATGGTTTGAGTATATCATTCAAGTGGACATCTTTGTTAGATATGATAAGAATGTTGTATTGGGTTTTGATTTTTATATTGTTTTGGATTGAATTTGAACTTGATGAGAACATTCGAAGGACCAATGCTTTGCGTGTCTGAATGAGAAACAATATTGATCTGTTCATTGTCTCATCTTTTGCATGTTGAAAATCCAATTTTTATGATTCGGATGATATGATAGTCCCATGCAGCAGGATGGATTTGTTTTAGATGGTTATCTTGTCCTGGACTCAAAGTTTCTCCAATCATTGAAAAAGTTGGTGTTGAATTTTTGAATCTATTGAAATATATATTCCCATAATGGGCATATTATCCATTTAAGGTTTCCATTGATTCCTCTTGATTTTATCTATCCTTAAAAAAGTGGACTGATGCGGTTATATTTATTGTGCCTAGTTTGATTTTGAAATAGATTATATTTTCATGTTTTTTTGTGTGTGAATGCTTATGAATGTGCTATGGTTTAATTGTTTTTCATAACCTCTTTTAGTTTTTTTAAGACTATGGGATTGATGTACAGAGAAAAAAAATGTTGAAGATGAAGGCAATCTTACTGTTACTGGTTTGTTTGAATGTGGGTTTGTTGTCTGTGGTGAGTAAAAACTATGTGCTTTACCTTTGTTTCTGGGTTTACTCTGATTGTTCTAACCTAACAATGTTGTCCAAATTCGATAATCGATATCTGTTCACAGATCGCAGACAGCGGGGTACAAACTTGTCCGGCCAATCTCGAGGCAGGATGTGGTGGCGCTGATTCGGATGGATGGGAAGGGGAATTCTTCCCCGGCATCCCCAAGATCAAATATGAGGTTTAAGATTCATAACCCTTGTATTTTCTTGCATAATTATATGGTTTGTGACATCATTTAAAACCAAAATGAGTGTTTGTGTGTTGATTATGACCTATGCATTAATTTTGTTAGGGTCCTTCAAGCAAGAACCCACTTGCATACAAGTATTATAATGCCAATGAGGAGATTCTTGGAAAGAAAATGAAGGTTGGTTGAAGTTGTCTCTTGAAGCATTTGTTTATAGTCTTTCTCATATTTGGTTTCATGTGGGTGATGTGTTGATTGGATTATGATTATTGTGTTGAATTTAGGATTGGATGAGATTTAGTGTTGCGTTTTGGCATACATTCCGTGGAACGGGAGGTGATCCTTTTGGAGCTCCTACAAAGGTGTGGCCATGGGAAGATGGCACAAACTCTTTGGCGATGGCCAAAAGGAGAAGTAAGAAACTTAAGCAATTTTGATAATTAGTGGTGTTGGATTATGAATATAGCCCAACATCCCTGCTTTTCTCTTCAATATCACAGTGAGGGCCAACTTTGAGTTCATAAACAAATTGGGAGTTGATAGGTGGTGCTTTCACGACAGAGATATTGCTCCTGATGGCAAAACTTTGGCGGTAAGTTGGACTAGTCTTTTGTTCATGTTTGTTTGTGGGTAGTATATGTTTGGTTGTCTTCATTAATTAGGAGAATGTTCTTGATCTGATCAAATTTGATGTTCTTTCTGCCGTTTGGTCATTGGTCTTCTTAGAGACATTTAAAGGTGACTCCATATTTTAGTGCATTTATATTGAAGTCTTTGTTTTTGTATGTTAGGAATCAAATTCGAACTTGGATGAGGTGGTGGCCCTTGCAAAGGAGCTTCAGGTGAGAAGGATCAACCATATGTTGTCCCAATACTTTATTTAAAGTACCTTTCAAAAAACAAAAAAATTATTTAAAGTGGATAAAAAATAGGCCCTCATTCCCTATTGATTTATTGGTAAATTATTCATTGATGAACAGGGTAGTCATGTTAAACCTCTGTGGGGCACAGCTCAGTTGTTTATGCATCCCCGCTACATGCACGGAGCTGCTACAAGGTCTCTAGTTAATGCATTTCATTTATGTTTCAACTGTGTTGAACTTCGGAAAGCTTTAATATAAGCTTTAAATGAGTGTGTTTTGTTGGTTCTGCAGCTCTGAAGTTGGTGTGTATGCATATGCTGCTGCTCAGGTGAAGAAAGCCATGGAGGTGGGTTAGAATTGCTTGATATGCTTCTTGAATTTTATTTGTGTCACTGCTGTTTATATTAAGTTCAAGAAAATATATGTTTTCACAGGTCACACATTATTTAGGAGGTGAAAACTTTGTTTTCTGGGGTGGACGTGAGGGGTATCAATCTCTATTGAACACTAATATGGAAAGAGAGCTTGATCACATGGTAAAGAAATGTGTCCTTTTTCAATTTTAATACAGCCACTATAGCCAACATTCACATCATTAACTTATTTTTTGTTGTCTTTTTCAGTGATTATCTTATTTTTTTCTTCTTATTTGCAGGCAGCCTTTCTTAAAGCAGCTGTTGATTATAAGAAGAAAATTGGATTTAATGGTATTATATTTTCTATTAAATCTTCGTTATGTCCATATAATAAGCAGGATAACCTATTTGACAATGAGACTCAGAGTCAGTCTTACATACCTAAACACAATGCTGGAGACTACATATTTATAATGCTTAATACTATATAATGTTCCACATGTTTCCTGGTGTTGGACATGACATGACACAAAAGGGTTGAATACAACATAAAAACCAGGCACATGTTCTTCTTACTGTGGGGATAAACATGATCATTGAGGATCCTTGGAATCTACAAATTTCATGGTCATCGTGCCTGCGCCAAAAGTATAAACAATATACTAATTATATAAAGCAGTATCACATACTCTGATTAAAAAAATGTTTTGGTAAGTTGGATGTTATGATTGACTTGTCACTTGGAAGAGCTCATAGAATTACCTTTGAATATTAACTTTTAATTCTGAAAGGTTTCTGTCCCTTATCCTGCATTGCGGGATAATTATGTGAAACCTCATATATGGATACTTTAGAAGTAATAAGAAAATTTCTGTTGATTTTGATAAAAAAAATATATCATAGTGTCGTTATTGTCTTTGTCCAGTCTCTTGGTTGTGTGCGGTGTTGGTTGGCACCTACAGTTTGACATCTAACAATTTGTGTTTTTTTTTCCATTTCAGGGACACTCTTGATAGAGCCAAAACCTCAAGAGCCTACTAAGCACCAGTAAGTTATCTGTGTAAATTTATCTTCTGCAAAAGTAATCTGGTTATAGTTCACTTCATTAATTTAAAATACGTGCATCTTATTTCAGGTATGATTGGGATGTGGCAACTACCGGAAGTTTCCTCAGAAAATATGGTCTTTCAGGTATTCTTCTTAGAAGTTATTGTGGTGAATTTGGAGTATTGATCTTTTTAATTTTTTATTTTTAAGTCCATGCTAAATGGAAAGCTCTCACAGTTGAAACAAAGTAGATGGGGATATAGAGGCATCCAAATAGAAATTCATATGGACTTTAAAAAAATCAGATTTGATACAACATTTTTTTCTTGCACTTATGTTTATCCATCATGCCACATCTCTGCTATTTTTATACTTTATTTTATTTTTTTACATGGCATTTTATTTGTCAGATGAACATAAACACATTCAGATTGAAAAGTACAATAATAAATCTGTCACTGACTGTATTGTTCGCAGTGTTGCTTCATTCACGATTTTATAACGTGGTTTTGTCTTTCATTTCTATTTGAAATGACATTGCCAAATAATGAACATTCTTATCTAACATTTTTCTGTAGTACAAGCCTTTTTATTTGAGCTATCATTCCTTGAGATGGATATGTGTTCCCTCACTGCAGATATATCTATTTCCTTTATGTTAGTGGACTTTTTTTTTGTGTTTTTTTCCCCTATTTGTGATGTAACAACCCAACGGAGCTATCCATAACATGACTTCTGTGCATATACCCACTTGATATGCAGTAGGAAATTTTATCATCAAGAACTTAACATTGACCACAAATCATGATCTCTGCACATTCAATTCACTCTCCGAATAAAATCCTCTTCATGACTCACCTGTTCTATAAACTGGTGTTTGTGATCTCCTGTTCTCTTTAGCTGAGGATTACGTGGTTGTTGTGCAGATGAATTTAAGATCAACATAGAGTGTAATCATGCGACCTTATCTGGACACAGGTATGTGTTTTGCGGTCATGATTTTAAGGGTTTGTTTTTGGGACATTTCTCTAAAAGCATGACTTCTCATTAAAGTCTATGCTTCCATATTTTAGCTGCCACCATGAACTTGAGACGGCAAGAATCAATGGGTTGCTGGGAAATATTGATGCCAACACTGGCGATCCTCAGATCGGTATAGACTTAATCTTCTGTGGCTAATTCATTATGTTTTTGGACACATTTTATTCATTGGAATATGTTTTTCTTTGATTACTGGTTTCTTGCTTTATCAGGTTGGGATACAGACCAGTTTCTGACTGACATTTCAGAGGCAACTCTTGTGATGCTGAGCGTTGTCAGGAATGTAAGTAGACATGTTGCATGTTTTCCTTAACATATAAATTTTTGTGTAGTTAAAATACAAATAAAAAAAAATCTCCGAGAGTGCTCAAGATTTGTGTTCTATTCTTCTGGCTGTTAACAGGGAGGCCTTGCACCTGGAGGTTTCAACTTTGATGCGAAATTGTCAGTGTTATCTTTCCGATCCTTTTCTATTTTCTTATATTTTGTTCTGTTATTTATATGTAATAAGTTGTCAAAGGAGGAAGACTGATTCTTGTCTTCTATATCTTATAGACGACGGGAGAGTACAGATGTTGAGGATCTCTTCATTGCTCATATTTTGGGGATGGACACACTAGCTCGTGGACTTCGCAATGTTGCCAAGCTACTTGAGGTAGTACCATTTATTTATGATTTTAGGGCACTGATACACTAAGTCATTTTTGCAATCCTAACTTTCATACTGATATAGTATATACTCGGTTAAGCAAGTATACACTCCGTTTAAGAAAATTCAAGGTGGTAAGAATTCAATCATTCAAGTATATAATTCATTAATTTTAAAAAAAAATCAAAGTACGTACTTCGTTTGAGAAGTATATGCCTTCCAAAAAATTTCAAAACTTCTTCGGACTGCAAAAGTGACTACATGAATGACAGAGGGTAACATTTTTCATTATTTTCTTTTTTTGATGTACCTCTCCCTCCTCTCTCTGCATATTTCACCGCAATTTTATGTTTTGTGTTTTTTTAGGACGGCTCTTTGGATGAGCTCGTTCGCAAGCGTTATCAGAGTTTCGATTCTGAAACCGGGGCAGCGATTGAGGTATTTCTTTTCCGTTCATTTCTTCCAAGAACATAACATATAGTGTTTTTTTTTGTTTAAACTTTTTTTTTCTTTTGGGTTCTAATTCAGGCTGGAAAGGCTGATTTTGATATGCTGGAAAAGAAGGCCATGGAGTGGGACGAACCATCAGTCCCATCGGCAAAACAGGTAAAGATTAAATCAAGTGCATTGTATTATATATATTCATTAAGTGGGATTCTGAAAGAGTACTAATCATTCATTACATGAAACCAATGATTTATGTTATTTGTGAATTGCAGGAGTTGGCAGAGATGATCTTTCAATCGTCATTGTAGATGATAACAGTTTTTAATGTGTTATTGAATAAGTCTAGGAAATAAAGAGCTTCATGAGCAGCTGATCAATTTAATAGCTGTTGGTCTTTGCTGGTAAAGTTGGAACAGGTTCAGCTACATTGTGTTGGAGGTTAATAGCTTTTGGATCAACCAACAAATGTACATGCAAATGCAAAACTGTTCTCATTTTCTAAGCTTAATGTTAATTATAAATCTCTCTCTCTCTCTCTCTCTCTCTCTCTCACTCTCTCTCATTGTTTGTGGGTGATTATTGAATATTGATGTTTTGTAACCTTTTTTATATTTTTGTAAAAAAGAACTGACATTACATAGATATATATAATAATTACAAATAAGAGGGGCCTGTTTGTGCAATTTTTTTTATTTTGTATATAAACGCTATTTTTTAATTCAGACATTTTATTGATCCTTAAATAAATATTTGGTTGACAAAACATAGAAGTGACTTTTTCTTTTTGAAAAATAACAAATGTGACATTATGGATATACAATGTAACTTACAATGTGGTGGTCATTCTCATTTCCCCATTCATCTATATATCCTGCCATTCCACTAGCCCACTTGATATTTTTTTGGCCACTTTATCTATGTTTCAAGCTCTTATCTTGCTTATCTTGCTATGAGCATTATCAACAATGAAAAAAAGATAGAAGAAAAGATAGAACGGAAAAATCTTCTTTAACTCCCTCAAATCTCCTTGAAATAATAAAAAGTCCCTCTAAAATCACAAAATCATCATAGGATCCCTATAAAGTGTATATGGTTAACGAATTTAGTCACCCGGTCAAGAGTAATTTGAAATAGAATTTAGTCACCCGGTCAAGAGTAATTTGAAATAAGTCTTCAGAAACTTACTCAAATTAGTTTCAGTCCCTACAAACTTTATAAAATCAGATTTAGTTCTTTTGTAAGACAAAAATATTCCTGTTATTTTTCAACATCACCATCTCCTGATATGCCATCCTCATCTATAAAAAAAATATATCCATCGAACCTCATTTGATCTACAAATTGAGTCATTTTTCAACATTTTCACCTCAATCTCGTTACAGAGACTAAACAAAATAATTACAGTTTCATCAACTCCATTGTAAAATTAGTAGTGAAAACAATTTAAAAACCAAATCAAAATTCTATAATACATTCTTAACTCAAAATTACTAGCAATAAAAAACATAACTCATTGATTATAAAACTATAATTTGTTTAATAAAATTTAAATAAATCAGTATATATTTTTAGATAATCACATGAAATTTTTGTGATTTTAAGAAGATTTCAGGAAGTTAAGATGATTTTTAAATTTCACAGGGATTTTTTTTTATTTTCATAAGTTTTAAGGGAGTTATATCGATGAAAATAAATTTTAAAAGGGTATAATAGTATGCATGGTTAGAGTTAACCATACATCTGGTTAGTTATAAAGACTAAAATAAATATAATTGAATAAGATAGGGACCTAGGGAGATTTATCAATTTTACAGAAACTTTTTCTAATTTTCATAAGTTTTCAGAGAGCTAGACCAATTTTTCCCAAAGATGAAAGCAATACAGCAGCCAGCCAAACCACAGATCTATTATTCTTTTTGTAACAAATTGAGCTCTACAGCCAAGGAGAATTGTAGATTGGAGTGACCACAGTCTTGCTTTTCAGGTACTTGTCGAGCGCGTCCATGCCCATGTCCTTCCCAAACCCGCTCATCTTGAAACCCCCAAAAGGGGCATCGTTGTCGAACGCGAAGTAGCAGTTGATCCATATGGACCCAGCTCGTATGGACCTAGAAACTCGGTTTGCTATGTCTATGTCCTTGGTCACCACTCCCGCCGCGAGCCCATACCTTGTGTTGTTCGCCTTCTCCATCGCTTCCTCGATCGTCCTACCACACACCAGATAGACACAGACATAGAGTTTGTGCGTGATAAATATTTGATAGGATCATAATAATAAAGTCAATGATTCTAAAGGATATTATAAATGATATGAACTAAATAGATATTTAGATTTTGAATATAAAGTTTATTAAGTCAATGGATATGATAGATATCAAATCATCAAACTTCTTCAAATATCCAGAAATGCTCAGAATACTTTGTGACTTTGGATGCAACAAAATCATTTTTTGAGTGGTTTGAAAGACTAAAAAAAAAAACTCACTTGAACTTCATGAGGGACATCACTGGACCGAATATCTCGTCCTGCGCTATGCGCATGTCCTCCTGGACAAACTAGTCTTGTTATGCGAGTTTGATCACTTTTAATCATTCGAACTACACAAAATATGTGTCAATTTACCTTGACATCGGTGAAAATGGTGGGTTCGATGTAGTACCCTTTGTCGCCCAACGCCTTGCCTCCGGTGAGTAGCGTGGCTCCATCTTTCTTGCCATAGTCTATGTACTTGAGAACTTTCTCAAACTGGTTCTTATCAACCTAGAGATGTTTGAAAGGCAAGAGAAGTAATTTAGATCTTAGGGGAGGGGAACCTGGATCATGTCAGTTCTCATTAGTGTTCACTGTTCAATATGAAAATAACTTGTGACACTCAATGTTCTTAGGACCTAAGATTGTGATGGGTTTTTATCACAAGTCAATCTCTCGATGGGATCCAGCCCAGACTCTGGTTCATATCTCTTTTGTTAGTACAGAAAAGCAACAAGTCCTTAACCATTGCATTGATACAACCACAAGTCAGTTTGCTTAATCGATTCTAGGATCATATATAGAGGCTAACCTGCGGTCCTTGAGCAACAAGCGGATCAAACGGATCACCGACAGTCCAACTCTTGGCTTTCTCGGCGGATTTCTTGACAAACTCGTCGTAGATCCCTTCCTGAACGTAAACTCGAGACCCCGCGACACAGATTTCTCCCTACAAGGATTGATTTCAGCTTAACAAATTATATTCTTTTGTGAGAAGAATAAGTAGGTAATTAAGGGACTACCTTATTAACAAATATGGCCATGCACGCCAGATCGACGGCCTTGTCCACATCGGCGTCATCGAAAATTATGAGAGGGGACTTCCCGCCGAGCTCAAGCGATACAGTCTTCAGATTGCTGTTGGCCGCGGCTACCATTACCTGTCGCCCCACTTCAGTCGACCCCGTAAAGCTAATCTACATTAATAATCAGACATCAAAAAGTTATAACTAATCTGATGACTCAAGCTGATGTGTACCAGTAAAAAAAAAGTGATAGGATGACATATTTTCTTTATCGCCAGAGAAAAATATATTTGAATCACCAAGGTTGGTCAAATTTTATGTCACTAGATCACCAACGTTTAGATTATGTTTGGTGATTTATATATACAAGAACTCAAGCTCACCTTGTCTACATCCATGTGAGAACTAAGGGCAGCTCCAGCAGTGGGTCCAAAACCAGTGACCACATTGAGCACCCCATCAGGAATTCCTGCCTGCAAGTTTCAAAGAGACCAACCATTTTAGAAACATTGATAAATGATTGCGCACAATTTAGAAATACATGTTTACAATTTTTTTCATGTTAAGAGCATCTCCAACTGTACTCTATAAATATTTGTTTAAAATAAGACCAACATTGAATACGTTAAACATATATTCACATTTATATATCTTCTATCAATGTTGATTTGATTTGATTACTATTTGTTGGTATTTATTTACTTAATATTCTTAAAGTTAATTGAAATGATACATAAATAATTGTTTTTGAAAAAATAATGGCAATAAATTAATGCAGTGTTTAAACAACTTTAGAGATTCTACGCTTCCATTCTCGTTTTTAAACGCCCAAGTGGTCCCAACTTTTGATAAAATTGAAAAAGACTTTTTTATGTTTGGAATAAAAGAAAAATAACTTCTAGAAATCTAACAAAAGTGTGCTTCATCGAAAAGCATACCTGCTTCGCCAATTGCGCATAGAAGAGGGCGGAAAGCGGGGTTTGCTCGGCGGGCTTGATGACCATGGTGCAACCCGCGGCCAATGCAGGGCTGACCTTGAAGAAGAACATCGTCGAGGGGTAGTTCCATGGTATGATGTGCCCGACGACCCCGACCGGCTCCTTCAATGTGTAGGCCTGGAATTCACGTGCCATCTTCAGCGTCTCCCCGTGGATCTTGTCGGCCGCACCCGCGTAGTATCGCAGCAGACTCGCACAATGTGGGATGTCGATAATCTTTCCCATGCCGAACAGTTTCCCTGCGTCGAGGCTGTCTAGCTTTGCGAGTTCTTCAACATTCTCGTCGATCAGGTCAGCTAATTTCATCATTATCCTTCCCCTCTCCTGGTGTTTTTTTAGTCCAAATCAAGTGATCAACGATAACATGACTGAGTTAGAATAAACGTTGATAGCTAGATATGCGAAAGTCATTCTATCAATATTTATTCATTAAAAAATTATACGTTAAAAAGATAAACCAGAAAAATAAAATTTTATCTAAATAGCAATTAAACAGAAAATCATATAAATCTCCTCTATTCATGAATTCATGAATCAATTGGGGGGAATGGGGGGGGGGGGGGGGGAGATTTTGTGTAAACGCATCACACAAACTAATCATCAACACCAAAATGAAATTTTCTTTTTGTTTGTTATACAGAGAATGATTTACACCTGCCTTCAATAAAAGAGGGGCTGGTTTGACTATTTTTCACATTTCAAAACTTTGGTCTTTCTACTGATAGTCTGATACAATATCCATAGTCACAAAGTTACGGAATGACAAATATTCGATAATGGTTTTGTTTGTTACAATAAATTATATATTCAATCAGTTCATATGAGAGATTTTTATTTTAAATGTGAAGGCAATGACAACAATTATGACTAATTTTTTAAGTATGAAAAATATTGTAAACCACTCAACTAAACAGATATCTGGATCTAGAAGGAAAACAAACAGAGATGTTCAATCATTGAACTTTTTTTAAACATCATGAAAAGCTTGAAGTACTTTGTGATTATGAAATGTGTACACAACATTCAGAAAAGTTTGGAGGATCCTGCTAAATATGTTAAAATATCATGGATTGATTTTAATGCACACAAGATGATGGTAAATTGGATTCAAATATGTCACCCCACCCCCACAAACACTAGGTTCTTAATATTTTCAGCCAAGAAACAAGAAGATTCACAGCTAAACCACATGAATTAATGAATGCATGAATGAAGGGTTTTGGGAGGAAACATACAACACCAGACATGCGAGGCCACTTTCCATGGTCGAATGCCCGCCGAGCGGCCTTCACTGCAAGATCGATGTCCTCTTTGTCTCCCTCGGAGACCCTCGCGATCGCTTCTCCTGTCCTTGGATCGATCGTCTCGAACGTCTTGCCTGCGTTCATTTTAGACAAGATCAACAAATTATAAGTTCGTTTTTAGTTGAACATGTAATTGAATAGAGTGGTCATTACATCAATAATGAGAACCTATCAATACTTGGTATATTTGTATAGAACTTTAAAGGGAAAATTTTGAAAATTACCCTCCTTAAAAAAAAAATTCAAATTTGACCTCAGATCAAACTATTAGCAAAACTGGTCCTGAGACCAGTTTGATTCTGGTCAGCGCGTCACGTTGGCGTGGTGACTGGGCGAGAAAGCGCCACGGCGGAAACGTGATCCGATATCACGTCTCCGCCGGCATGAACCTGCGTGCGCGGGTTCATGCATGCATGTCACTGCATGCATGGGCCGCACGCACGCGCGGGGTTGCGCGTGTGTGCGGGGGTTTGATTTTTTTTTTAAAGATTAAATTAAATTTTTATAAATTAACAAAATCATATAGTAAAAATTAAAATTGGTTTATTAAGCTTAACTTTAATTTAAAATTAAGTTTAAAATTTTAAATTGAAATTAAATTTTAAATTAATATTCAAATAATATTTAAAATTTGATTTGATAAAACAACCATTTATAGAAAAAAAATCAACAAGTGAAAATTTTTTTATAAAAATTTATAATTTAGATAATATTTAAATTTTAAAATCAAGCTTAAAGTTTATAATTCATATCATATTTAAAATTTAAAATTAAGATAATATTTAAAATTTATCGTTTATAAAAAAAAATATTACATGCAAATATATAAAATGGTTGCTTTGCAAAATTAAATTTGAAATATGATTGTTTTTTGTTTAGGAATGGATAATTTGAAATGTTTGGTTAGAGATAATTTAAAAAATTATGATGAGTATTATTTTTATTGGGAATGGATAATTTGCTAAATGAAAATTGATATTATTATTTTCTCTTATTTTTTGTTTTTAATATAAATGGTTGTCTTATAAAATTAAATTTTTATAAATTGTTTTTTCCACTTGTTGATTTTTTTTATAAATAGTTATTTTATCAAATCAAATTTTAAATATTATTTGAATATTAAATTTAAAATTCAATTTGAATTTAATTTATAATTTTAATTTTAAATCAAAGTTAAGCCTTATTAAATCAATTTTAATTTTTATTATATGATTTGGTTAATTTTATAAAAATTAATTTAATTTTTTTAAAAAAATAATCAAACCCCAGCATGCACGCGCAACGCCGCGTGTGCGTGCGGTCCATGCACTCTCCCCCACACGGGGAGACATGCATGCATGCACGCGCGCGCGCAGGGGTTCTTGCCGGCGGAGACGTGATATCGGATCACGTCTCCGCCGTGGTGCTTTCTCGCCCAGTCAGCGCGCCAACGTGGCGCGCTAACCGGGGTCAAACTGGTCTCAGGACCAGTTTTGCTAATAGTTTGATCTCGGGATCAAATTTGAAATTTTTTTTTTTAGGGTTATTTTAAAAAATTTCTCTACTTTAAAACTTTGTGTTGTTAGACCTTCTCCAGCCCTTACTCAAATTTATACCTAAATTTCACTTAAAATTTGAGTAAAAACTTAATTTGATATGATGTGTCTCCAACCATCACTCTATGTTTTACTCAAACCTTTTAAAAAAATCACATCTTCTTATAATTATTTCCTATAAACATTTTCAAAATCTTTTTCCTAAACATTTTTATTACTCAATTTTTCTCCCCTTTAAGATATTTAAAATAAAAAATTATTATCATCAAATTTTTTGAAAAAAAAGATAAAAATAATATTTTTTTATTGGAGTAAAAATAAGAAATTAAAAATCAAAGATAAAGACTTAAGTAAGAAGACTATTACCCAAACATTTAATATAATTCAATTAAATGTGGAGTTGAAAAAAAATGTCACATTTGAAAGAAAATGTAGAGATAAAGAGAAAAAAAGAGTTTAAAATTTGGATAAAGATTTGAGTCTCATTTGATTTGGGTAAATGTTTGGGTAAAAGCTTGATTTGATATGGGTGTGGGTAAATGGTTGGAGGGAGTTTTGAGTGATTTTTACTCAAATTTAAATTTGAATAAAAATTTGGGTATAAGATTGGAGATGCTCTTACATGCAGTCTTTATATGTAGCTATATGTGGTTAAAGACCTTTTTTGTATCCACATATATAAAGTGCATAATTTGTTGTTTTGTTTTTTATATAAATGAATACATTCAATCTCTTTATTTAATGTAACACGAAATATATATATTAAAAAATTCAAATCATGTTAAGACTATAACAAAAACTGCATATAAGATTACATGTTATATTAGAAGTAATCAATTGAGAAAGCTATCAGGAAATAGGAAATATCAAAATTACCCTTTCTATAGAAAATTGAGAAAAAAATTGTTTATGAAAAGATATTCAAAATGGAATCTAAGGCTAGTAGTTATCCTCAAAGGGATTTTTTTTCATAATCTGACTAAAAAAAATTAGATAGATCACTTTATACCAACCCCATTTAAAATCAAATGGGCTCTGACCCACTCGGTCATTTCTACGATCCTACTCCATTATATGAAATCTCTAACTGGAGTATATATGTGGTTTCATTGGGAAAAATACAAAAAATGCATGTATTCAAGTCATTCAAATATATACTCTATTTTTTCAAAATAAAACAAAATATGTATTTCATTAAACAAGCATACATCTTTAAAAATAATTCAATATGCGTTCCAGAAATAACTGTCCCAAACATTTTCAATGGAAAATTTTATGTACAGTAATGTCTCTGCCCGAATCTATTTCACACATGTTTTAATATTTAAAAAAAAATAGCATAATGAAATGAAATATATGATTTTATAAAAAATAAACTATATACTCCAATAAATTGCATGGATTCATTCATAGAAAATTTAATTTTTTTAATAAAATAAAATATATGACGACAACAACGAAGTATATGAAATTAGAATTGGGTTTGGAAGAGAAAATCAAAGCACTCGTTTTCCAATACAAATCAAACCAAACCCGGTCTCTTCCCCCACCCGGCCCATTTATTCAATCTTGGGCCGGGCCGAGCCGGGCCAACGTCTTAACCAATCCCAACTCCCACGTGAAAGACGAGGCGAGTTTGACATATTCCGGCGGTCTCGGATTCATCGACAAAAAAAGGGACAGTCGTTCAACGGCACAGATCGAATAGGACACGAAATACCAACAACACTCTGTTCCTCGTGATTCGTGCTCGAATTATGTAAACTCTACTATAGACGATGAGATCATGAGACGGTGTTTGATTTTGTAGTGAATTTGTTATATATAAAAGTGTTTAAACATTAAAAAAAAATGTCACTTAAAAACGGCACATTTTTTTTATTTTTATTCATAATTTGTATAAATCATCTATATTTTATAAATAAAATAATAATGAATTGTATGGACGGCAGACGGATTATAAAAGGAGAATTGTGTTTAACATAAAAAGAAGAAAAAGCTATATTATAAAAAGTCCCTACTATTATTTTAAAAATGTTATGCGGCGTGAGGTGTTCATACATTTATAATAAAAAAAAATTTTTTTTTTCTACATGGTTTGGTTTGACTTTTCAGAACATTATCTTATTCGGGAGATGGCCTAATAAAGGAAATTAAACAAATATAAATATATTTTACTCAAATGCACTTACACGTTGCCACACGTAAGAAAAACCAGTAATTCGGGACCGTTAGATCATTAGATCCGGACTTCCAATCCAAACTACACCAGGTGTTAAGTGGGTTTAAAAAATCTGGGCTTTTACCATTCACTCCTCCTAATTTTCTAGATTCTAAATGTTACCCATTTGAAATCGAAAAAACCAGTAAATATGGACCCTTTAGATCTGGTTTTCCAATCCGAACCACAAAATCGGACGATTATGGTTAGCTGGGTTGAAAGGTTCAAAATATTCTGTCCTTTTACGATTCGCTCCTCTGAGTTTTTCTAAATTCTGACACTTAACCCATCCAACATGACAAAAAAATCGAAAAACCCAAAGATGTTCCAATTTTTTTATATTTATTTAGCAAATCAAAACTTCAATACCTGTTCATAAATCCAAATAACAAAACATCAACAAACACACCCAAAAATTCACAAAAAAAAAAATAAAAACTTCAAGTTTTCAAACCAAACCCTGTTCACCAAAACCCAAACGAAAACCAATCAAAGAGAGAGAGAGAGAGAGAGACCTGAAACAGAGTCGACGAAGTGGCCATCAATGAAGAGCTTTGTGAACTTGATCTCGGGCGCCTTAAAGTGCACCGCAGGTACTGCGTTGTAATCCGTCCCCATAGTCTTCCCAAAATACACCTCCGAATTTATTCTCTTCTTTTTCCTTCTATGAAGAGCTCTCTCTCTCTCTCTCTATCTGTCTTTGGAAGTCCCGAATGTGTTGGGCATTTTATATGGGAGGTCCATCGGTAAGTACGTAATTGTGCCACGTCGACGAATTACGAAGGCCGACCATTCTTTTTGTGTCCCAACGTGGACGGAAAATGGTTATATGCGTTTGGATCCCTGAAGTTTTGAAAACCTGCAGAAGCACCCCTACAATTCAAAACATGCATTTACACCCTTTTACTATTAGATTTTTTTTTGTTAAAATAGGACAAACATATTTTAAAATTATTATTTTATTCATTAATTTATTTTGTAAATATCCAAAATAACACCAATGAATTAATTTTAGATATGCTTTGTGGATATTATTTAATACAAATAATAAATTCTTTAAATACATCTGAATGCATTTATTGTGAAAATTAACTTACATAACAGTAATTAGTCAAAATATTATAATAATTTAATTATAAAGGTAAAATCTAATGACAAGGGTGTAAATGCATGTTTTTGAACTTCAAAGGGGTGATTTTGCATGTTTCAAGGTCCAAACGCATTTTATCCACGAAAAAAATATGAAAAAAATACATATACCTACTTATAAACTACCCGAAATCCATATAACCCATTATATTTTCTTGAAATATATATAACCCTTTGAAAACTCACATAAATCCAAATAACTCTCATAGTTAAATTTTTATTACCAAATAAAGAATATTTTGCTATTATTCTGTTTAGTTGATCTTGGATAAAAACACAGTAAATTAAAATCCTCTTACAATATGTGAAAAATCCTTTGTAAAAATGATTTTATTTTTTTAGATAGGATTTTATAATCTATTTGGATGGATAAAATCATAATTTATAAAGAGTTTTATAATATATTCGGAAGAAGAAAAAAAAAACACATTGTTATTTCGTGAAGTTCTCATCCCCTCCCAAGTCCCAAAGATGGTATTATTGCTGCGTTCACAGTGATCCTCTCTTGATCAGTAAATTAAGTGTATAAAAATGGAAATGATATTTTAATATTATTTAATATAAAAATGGGCGAAAATATCTAAAAAGTCTTCTACATATAAGAATTCGTTTGGGTTTTCCCTTCAGAATATGTATGTGATTACAATAAGACTGGCTTTCATGAATACTTATACTTGTATATATATAATAAATTTCATTATTAAAAGTTGATGATGATGGTATATAAAAAATCATAATCCATCTCTTCTAATATTATTATAATATTATAATATTAATAAAAGACTATTACTAATAATAATTATATTATTATTGTCATCATCAACATCAACATCAATATCGAATAGTAATAATAACAAAAGTTAAATTATCATTTAATCTTCAGACACTACAATAATGCACTACCACAGTGTACAAACGATTAAAGAACATCTTTGAAAACTAGATGGAGCTACAAAATGAACTAAGTGTATTACCATTCTTTGATACAGGAAAATGATATATCCAATAGCTTTAATTTTTATAAAGAAAAATTAATTAGGAGTTCCTGTGGTCATCCGTTTATTATATTTATGTCCTTTAAAAAAATTGTAGTTTTTTTAGGTCCCTCAGGCGGTGAAAAAAAAATTTAGGTCCCTCTAGCTAAATATTGTTCAAAAATACCATAAATGCCCTTGCTCAATTATGCGAATGTTAACAATGTATTGGGAAGTGTTAACAGTATATGGAGATACTTAAGAATGTATTAGAGAGTGTTAATAGTGTACTATAATAATTGAACAGGATATTTTTGGTATTTTTGAATAATATTCACCGAGATAAATTTTCACTGCTTTAGAGACCTAAAAAGCCTTGAAAAATTCTAGACTTAAAAATAATAGACGAATAATCACAGTGACCCCTAATTAATTTTTTGGGACCTGAAGAGGTTGGTGTAAAAAAGGTTTCTACGTCCACACCTCCTCTCCATCATGGTCTATGCGCTAACCCGTAATGTGGAAACGACGTGATTAATCATTAGCCGTCCATTTTGTGGATCTTCTAGAAGGTGCGACTAAAGGATTGACAGCACGTAAAGTTTTCGGCAAAGGCTACATACATTCATGAGCTTTTTCTTATTAGCAGTTAATGAAGATGTGCTTTGCACAAAAAAAATGCATCATGTATGATTTGAATGAATGTCAAAAATATATGACACGTTTTTCATTGAAGTAATTGTAGTTGGAGTTGATCTATGATAATTTAGGGAGAATTGATAAGGTTGTTGTGGAATATTTGATTTGATTAAATTTCAAAAATTAATTTGGATAGGAATGTGATGTTATATCGTATTTGATTTGATTGAATTTCAAAAGTAAGCCACTACAAAGTCCCACAGTTAACTATCAGTACAAGTACTAAGGGTCCGTTTGGTAGTGCGTTTGGGGGCGATTCTGCTTTTTAAAAAGCGGATTCTGCCCAAACGCGCAACCAAACGGGTCGGATTCCGGCGGAATCAAAAGCTGGATTCCTTTTAATTTCTCTCTCGAAATCCGTGTTTTTAAAATCTCAAAAAGAACGCTTTTTGGTCGGAATCGATTTTTTGAATTGAAAAGCAATTTTTTCTACCAAACATTAAGGCTCCGTTTGGAAACACATATTGAAAAGTAGATTTTAGAATAAAGCTGCTTTTTAAGATGATTTTAGACCTTGACTTTTTTGTGATGTTTTTTTTTAATTTAGGAATCAATATTTGAAAGGGGTTTAATGTTTGGTAGAGAAAGTTGTTTTTCAATTCAAAAAATCGATTCCGACCGAAAATCACACTTTCTGAGCTTTTTAAAACACGAATTTCGAGAGAGAAATTAAAAGGAATCCAGTTTTTTATTCCGCCGGAATCTAACCCGTTTGGCTGCACGATTTTGGGATTTTAGCTTTTCAAAAAGCAGAATCGCCCAAATCGTGCAACCAAACGGACCCTAAATTCCTTCCAAATATTGATTCCTGAATTAAAAAAAAGCATCCCAAAAAAGTCAAAGGTCTAAAATCATCTTAAAAAGCAGCTTTATTCTAAAATCTATTTTTCAATATGTGTTTTCAAACGGACCCTAAGTTGACCACATACAAAGAGGACAGAAGGCCCATCACACAACCCAGAGAGTTAAATACACCTTCTTTCTCCGTTTCTCATAGACAGGAGGGTGTCCTCTACTAGCGTAGCAAGCTGTGTGGGACGATATTTGATTTGATTGAATTTCAAAATTAACTTGGATAGGGGTGAAATTTCATAAATTGAGAATGGATAATTTTATCAAATATAATTTTTTCTTGTAAAAAGACTTTTATATGTAATATAGATTATATATTATTATTATTTTCAAGTGCTCACATGTTACATTGTGTAGTTAAAAAATAAAAATTGTATAGGTGTTCTAACTTGGAGAAATGAAGGGTTAAAAATACAATTTTCTTTAAGTAATTTCAATATAAAAAAATGATATTTTGATTAAAAAAGCATCAAAATCATGTCTTACTTTCTTCATTTTTTAAGTATAATATAATACTAAATTAATATCATAATAATTAAATTCCATTTATTAGAGTAAATATTTTTTGTAAATATATGTAATTATTTAATCAAGTACATAAATGTTAAGAAAATATTATGATTATAAAAATAATTGCAAGAATAAAAATAATATTAGATTTTTTTAATTATGAAAATCATTAGAATTCACGGGTTCAATTTGTTAATTCATACAAAATGTATAACTTGACAAACAAAAGTTTATTCCAAAAAAATGGAGGCATCCAAACTACTGAAAAAAAATTTAATCAGAGAAAAAAAAGAAGAATAGGTATGACACCATTAGATTTCATGTCGGACACTTTGATGGAAAGTCGAAACAAAGTAGTTGTTTTTTAATGTATTTTTTATTACTTATTGTCAAAATTTAAGGTGAGGTGAGTTGGTACATGTTTGATGTTACATAAATTTTTTTAGTCTCAATTTCAGTTTCATATGCGTCGATTAAGAAAATTATCATAGCATATGTTTAAATCAACGAGTTATATATTTCGATAATTTTTTATATTCTCTATAAATTAATCAATGCAATTCATTAGAGTATATATTTTATTTTTTAAAAACATGTATATTATTATATAAAAAATACTATGTTTAGAAATTTTAAAATATGTAAAATTAGAACTGAAAATTTAATGGTACGTAACATTATCCGTTGCAGATTTGTAATTCTAATTGGAAGCCCAAATAACTCTTTGGAGGAAAGACTTATCATTCAACCACAACAATTTTTTTTACAAGGAGTTTTTTTTTGTTGATGATGTGAAAGATAAATTAAAAATCAATTATAATTTAAAATTAAGATAATTTATTCTCAATATCTTATCATACCGTCACACTGGTCCAAAATCTTATAATATTGTCAATATATATATATATATATATGATTTTTATAAGATTGTGATAGATACCTATAAGATTTCAGTACAAGTTTTTTCTGATAAATACTTATATGATTTATTCATAAAATTGAGTTTTTATTTTTTTTTATTTTGATGTATGTGGCGGCCATTGAATATTTTTAACCCTTTTTTTTCTCCAGCAGATACATACTTTCCAGCAATTACATGTATCCACGTATCTGCATATCAATATATATCAATTGAAAAAATATAATAGTGTTTAAATTGCCATGAACATTGTAAATTTTTTATTACTTTATCGTCTCAACTTTTATATTTGTAATCAAAAGTTTCATAAAGTAACCCCATCGTTTGGGGTGGAGGATAAACAATTGATAGGAGATAATACAATAGAATAGCCCTCAAACAGCCATTTGTTTGACAAGAATAAACCTTGATAGTTATGTCTGGATAAACTAGAATGATGTCTAATAACTATTCTAAGAAAATGTTGCATTTGCTTATCAGGGGTTATCTATATCAATGGATAAAAATACCCTTCTTTGTCATTTTAAAAAAATTATCTTACCTAACACTCTCTGCACACATTCCAAAAACTGTCACATCTATCATATCACACACACATTTCTCATACTTATTCTCAAACACAAATAATTTGTGCAGAGTATTTATCATTTAAAAAGTCATAAACTCTTATTCATCTCTTATCTAGCATTTATTCTTACTTTATCCAATGTGAATCAAACAACAAAAAGATCAATTTTACGTTTCCCAATAAGAATAACAGAAAAGACAACCAAACAAAAATTTACCTATTCAACATGGATCGTTATCTATCACAGTATAACTATCAAGGTTGAATAACCTTATGTTACACCCTAAACGGGGTAAGTGTTTATATAATCGATAGAGGATATATTTGTGATAAAAAAATTTAAATTATTATATAAATGGATTCTAAGTAATAGCATTAAAAATACGTTTGAAAGTTTGGATGTTTTGAGTGGAGAGATACGATGATAATAATTAGAACTAGTTTTTTCAACTTATGTGATAATATCATTTAAACTAAATGGATGCTCGAATTTTGAACATGCTAAAAAGATGATTTGATAGACAAAAAAATAATTGCATTTGAAAAAATTCAGAGATTTTTGTGATTATCATTTACATCCTCTAACAAGTGGTTATTATTTTTAATTTAAATTAATTAAATATCAATAGTAGCCCCTTGATACATGATCAATGCATTATTTTATTTTTATTTTACCATGGAAGAACCATGAAATAAAGGAAAAAAATTCAAATAACACTGGTAAACTGATCGAAATACATATAACCCCTTGCAATTACAAAGACTTTTTTGTATTTTTAACATATTGTAGGGAATTTTTGATGTATTGTGTTTTCAATAAGGGTTAATCATATATAATATTCATCATCTGCCAACGAAAATTTAACTAAGAGGGTTTTATGTATTTATATAGGTGTTTTTAGGGGTTTACATGTATTTTAAGAAAAGTGAGAGAATTATATGGATTTTTTTCAAAATAAAATTCTTGTTTGAAAAGAAAAGGTGTCATATTTTGTTGAAAATCCTATATGTTGTAAACAAGTTGGCTGTTATTTATTTATGTTGCTGTTGATGTTGTTTTCAAGACCTAATGTGATGGTGAGTAGATATGTGTCATATCTTGTATTTAAGCTTGAAGCCGAATCCTCCATTAAAAAAAACATCACTGGATTCAACCACAATACCTTTTGTTTTGTTTCAAGTCACATCGCAATCTTTCATGCAACTTTTTTTTTTATGGAAGTCTTTCATGCAACTATGCATGAAACATCTTCCGTTTTTGTTTCAAAAACATCTTTCATGCAACTTTGCATTAATTTTTTTAGGCTCATTGATGTAAACCCACAACCACCAAAGATGGTTTAATCTAATTCTCCTCATTACCATTGTAATTCCAGGGATTTGCAGCTTTAAAAATTCTCTAATTACAACACTTCGCGACAAGTTGACAGAGGTACCCCCATCTTTATTAAAAACGTATAATTTAGATTTTGCTCTTGCTGATTAGATTTAACCATGAAATAAAAATATAAAACAAATATTTATCTACCAATTTCTTTGTTTAATTGATGGATGGATTGACAAGCTAAAGTCATCTCTAATAATAAATTATTAAAGTATGGGAGTGAATAGTTGAGGATGGGACAACACTAAGGCAACATTAGGTTTTGTTAGACAAACGTAGATAGTGATTGTATTATCAAATTCAAGTTTTTTTTTTTTTTTGCCTAATATCAAATTCACGTTACAAAGTCTGATGGTAACAGTAGGTTGACTTTGTGATTATGGTATGGGATTCTTAATAGTTGGGGATGTGGCCCACACTTAAGGCAACATTAATTTTAGAATCTCAAGAAAAATACATAAAACCTCCAGAAAAGTTAGTTTGCTCGTATCCATATCAATTCTTATTTCTTTTCAAAAATAAATATAATCACCTAATTGGTTGTGTTATAACGATTTACTCTCTTGTCGTTGGCACTTTAATAATTGAGGTGTGATTAACTTTATCATATGGTTAAATTACATTTTTACCCACTTTATTTTTACACACATCTAAAAGAAAATGCATATATCCCCCTTAAAGATTGTGGATATCCATATTAACCCTTTATTTTTTTTAATACTCGACCATTGACCTATATTTTTTCAAGGATAAAAAGTTACTTTTCTATAAAATTTTGAGAAATATTCTAGATATATTCCATCTATCTAATATGCTGTAAATGCATATATGCAAATAAAACCCTCTGAGATTTAAGAAAAATTCAATATGATCCTTTTCAATGATCAAAATATCATATATATATATATATATATAGAGTTACGATTAGGTGCGGTGTGCGGTCGGTGCGGTGTGCGATCATGGGCCGTCGATCACGGGTCCATCGCATCGGACGGTCGGGTGCGATTCACATCAACCGTTGGATGCGATGGACCCGCGATCGGACGGCCCACGATCGCGACCGCACGACCGCACCTCATCGGTCGCGTATATATATATATATAGTCGTGATATTATACGGTCGTGCGGTCGCGATCACGGGTCCATCGCATCGGACGGTCGGTGCGAATCACGTCGACCATTGGATGCGATGGACCCGCGATCGCAACCGCACGACCGCATATTATCGGAAATATATATATATATATATATATATATATATATATATATATATATATATATATATATATATATATATATTTCCGATAATATGCGGTCGTGCGGTTGCGATCGCGGGTCCATCGCATCCAATGGTCGACGTGATTCGCACCCGACCGTCCGATGCGATGGACCCGTGATCGCGACCGCACGACCGTATAATATCACGACTATATATATATATATATATATATATATATATATATATATATATATATATATATATATATATATATATAGTCCGATTTTTCCTCCCCGGCGATAAGGAGCTAAAAGATCTACCACTTTAATGCCTGTTTCAAAGATTGATAATTTCGTATCTAACTGTATAAATGCAGGCGCAGATCTATGAATAGGAGATGTTGTGCGAGTATCTACAGGGCCTAAATTATCAACGGGCTCCCCAAGAACGTTGAAAATTCTTCCGAGAGTAGCTCCACCGACTGGAACACTTAGAGCAGCTCCCGTGTCAATCACTTCCATTCCTCTCGTCAAACCATCTGTAGCACTCATAGCCACAGCTCGAACCCGATTATTTCCTAATAATTGCTGTACCTCACAAGTCACATTAATTGGCTGACCGGCAGTATCTCGACCCTTAACCACCAAAGCGTTGTAAATATTAGGCATCTTTCCCGGGGGAAAGGCGACATCCAGTACTGGGCCAATGATTTGGACGATACGCCCTAAGTTTTTCTCGTCAAGTGAGGGAACCGCAGAACCAGAAGTAGTAGGAGTTATTCTCATAATAAAGTGAAATAGTTCTAAATTCTTTTTTGGAATAGTAACGAATCACAAGTAAATGTTCGATAGCAAGTTGATCGGTTAATTCAATCAGATCAAGAAGAAATAGGGGTTAACACTCGATTTAGTTGAGACCATCCAACCGAATCCAATTACTTCGAATTCAATGAGTCCATTTTCAAGCCTAACCAACCCCCCCCCCTTTTTTTTTTCAAAATATCAATATCAAGTCGATGGATAAGAATCCTGAGGAAGTGTTTCATTTCTCTATCATTCTAAATAATACCAGCTCTATTCTATTTTATATTAGGTTTCTATTAGATTATCTATGGAATTCGAACCCGAACTCGATTTATGATTCATTATTTCAATCTTATCTAATTGGTCGTCCGTTCTTTATTTTATTTTAGCATAGCGATTTCCGTCTACTCTTATACCTTTTTATGGATGAGTTCTGACTATGTTATTTTCACACTTAGCATTTACATATACAAAATGGATCTCTGTCAAGAATGAATTTCTTAGTATTTAGATACTTAGATTAAAAAAAGGAAGGGGATTGATTAGAAACTTCCAAAACAAGGATTGGGTTGCGTCATACATATGAAAGAGTATACAATAATGATGTATTTCGTGAATCAAATAATGGTATAATAATATAATGAACCATTCGAATTAGTTGTTAATTGATAACATTAATTATTTTGTGAAAGATTGCTGTCAAAGGTTTCATTCACGCCTAATCCATGTCGAGTAGACCTTGCCGTTGTGAGAATTCTTAATTCATGAGTTGTAGGGAGGGACTTATGTCACCACAAACAGAGACTAAAGCAGGTGTTGGATTCAAAGCTGGTGTTAAAGATTACAAATTGACTTATTATACTCCTGAATATGAAACCAAAGATACTGATATCTTGGCAGCATTTCGAGTAACTCCTCAACCCGGAGTTCCACCCGAGGAAGCAGGGGCTGCGGTAGCTGCCGAATCCTCTACTGGTTTCATATTCAGGAGTTATTCTCATAATAAAGTGAAATAGTTACGCGATCACGGGTCCATCGCATCGGACGGTCGGGTGCGAATCACGTCGACCATTGGATGCGATGGACCCGCGATCGCAACCGCACGACCGCATATTATCGGAAATATATATATATATATATATATATATATATATATATATATATATATATATATATATAGGGAAGCGATTCAGTGCGGGAATGCGGTCGTGCGGGAAGCGATCACGGGTCCATCGCATCGGACGGTCGGGAGCGATTCATCTCGACCGTTGGATGCGATGGACCCGCGATCGAACGGTCGACGTCGTTTCCCGCACGGCCGCATTCCCGCACTGAATCAGTCGCGTATATATATATATATATATATATATATATATATATATATATATATATATATATATATATAGGAATGATACGGTGCGCGATGAGGGAACGTGCGCGAACGACCACGGGCCGTCGATCACGGGTCCATTGTGGGTCCATCGCATCGGACGGTCGGGTGCGATTCACATCGACCGTTGGATGCGATAGACCCGCGATCGGACGAACGACGTCGTTCCCGAACCGTGCGGGACGCCGCATATTATCATCGACCTATATATATATGAGTGATTAGGTGCGGTGTGCGGTCGCGTGCAGCGTCGATCACGGGTCCATCGCATCAGACAGTCGGTGCGATTCACATCGATCATTGGATGCGATAGACCCGCGATCGGACGACACACGTCAGATCCGCACCGTGCGGCCCGCCGCACGCTTTCACTCGGGTATATATATAACTATATATATATAGTTACGATTAGGTGCGGTGTGCGGTCGGTGTGTCGGTGTGGTGCGCGATCACGGGTCCATTGCATCGGACGGTCAGGTGCGATTTACGTCGACCGTTGGATGCGATGGACCCGTGATCGGACGGCCCACGTCGCACACAGCACCTAATCGTATCACTATATATATATATATATATAGTCGCAATTACGTGCGGTGTGCGGTCGGTGCGGTTTACGACGTGGGCCGTTCGATCGCGGGTCCATCGCATCCAACGGTCGACGTGAATCGCACCCGACCGTCCGATGCGATGGACCCGTGATCGACGGCCCGTGATCACGCACCGCACCGACCGTAAACCGCATGTAATCGGCTCCATATATATATATATATATATATATATATATATATATATATATATATATACCTCACTGTATTTCTTCTTTCATGTGTTAAATAATAAATTATTATATATAGTTATTGATTGAACTGATTTCTTTTTAGCATTCCACTTCATACTTGGCCATTTGTACATGTATATTTAAAGAAAATATGACAAATGAAATTTGTGGAACAACACAAATGGAATGAACATACCATTAAAGATGTGCCTATTGTGAAATTTATGAAAATATGCATTCATTGGGGAAGTGCGCCTAATAATACGTATAAATGCGTTTACGCGCGTACACATGTAGCATGTGTGATCCTCATTTATATTTTTTAAGATATCCTTCTACAAATGAGCTAACATATAAAGTGAAAAAATGTCTTTTCAATTACCAATCTGAGACTAATATTAAAATCTTCTTCAACAAAGTATATATCATATACTCCAATGTGTCGAGGTTCAAAAGCAAGCCCATCAGGGGAATCTAATGTTGCAGCATCTGTTGGGGGGAAAAATGTCAATTCGACAAGCATGTTTGTGATAATTATGGAATGAGTACCTTTACTCACATTAACGATATATGTTTTGATAGAAATTTCACATTTTCTATAAATGTATTATTGCAATAAATTAGAGTATATATTTCATTTTTTATAAATATATATACATCATTAGATGATGTATATATTTAAAAAAAAATCAAAACACATATAACTGGAATTAAGGCTAGAAAATGGATGGATATGATGTGTCAATAGGGGCAGAATAGTCTTTTTGTCATATTGGGTTAGGTAACCACACAAAAATTTTAACTAAATAACAATAGGAGATGTTATGAATTAAGTCCGTAATTTCAGGGGTTATATGAACGTTCTGAAAAATCAGGGGTCCATATGTATATCCGCAATCTTCCAGAGGTTATATGTATATGTATTTTTAGGATGATGATAAATAATGGAACATCACACACTTCCCAAATTGATGGCAATGTAACTCAGAGGGTTTTTTTGTTTAACCAGAGAAACAATTATGGGGTTATATGGATTTTTGGAAAATTAAGGGTGTGGATATATAAGCAAACTTTGAAGTGTTATATATACATATTTTTCTATGATCTTCCATCGACAACTAGGATTATTGAAGAAAAGTGACACTAATACATCATATGTGTAACATGTATGTGAATATTTTTTTTTAAAATTTGGTAGACTAAAGCTACCCCAATTATATTAATTGAAATTTCCTTAGGCCGAAAGGTTACAAAGATGAGAAAAAGGAGCAAAGATAAAGATGAAAAAGGAAAATACGCTCAAGTGAACAAATCGGAATAGAAGAGAGATCTATTCCTCCTTGTCGTGCCGAGTCATCCTCCATCTTGTAATGTTTTTCTTTTAAAAAAATTACAACCATTTTTCAGCAACGTTTGCAGTGACATGCATTTTAAATTTTTTAAGAATATACAATTGTTTAATAAAATACATATATATTTTTACAGAAATAGGTATATAATTAAACCAATTAAATGCATTTTGTATTACATTTTTTCCAATGGAATATTGGAATATATACTTGCTTAATCAAATATATATCCTATCTAGAGTTATATTTGGGGTTATGACAGTAGGAATTAATGACCGAGTGTATCAATATTTTTATTTTTTCATTGTTTCCAATTAAAAAATGATATGTCTAGTCATGTATGTTGTCTCATTTACAATCCATATCAGTTTTCTTTTTCTAAAAACATAACACTCGCCTATTGTAACACATACTGTTATAAAAATGAAACATATATCGAGATACATTAATGTATTTATTTTTCTTTGAAAAATAAAAAAAAATTAATTTCCATACACTAATAGTACAACGTGCATTACTATTACAGTGTATAGACAACTGAAAGATTGTTCCTGAATTGCATACAAGTCTACAAAATGGATTTGAGTGTATCAACACTCTTTCCAATTTCAAAACAACACAGATCCTACAATGGGGAAGAGTCCACATTGGATCTTGTATGGATTGGTAGGTAGGGTTTGGTCTGCTGTGCACTAGCGGATATTTGTTATGGTATCCTATGCAACCACTTCTACATTTCCAAAACGTTTCAATTTTGTTTTATGTATATCTTATCTATTTGAATACATACTTATGTAAAAAATAAATATATATTTAAATAAATTGAATGCATATATATTTTTTTTCTTAATCAAGCATATGCTCACCTAAAGAAGTGTATAAGTCCCCAGTGGCCATAGCACAACGGTTCAGGGTTTAACGGTGTTACCGATAGGTCCCGAGTTCAAGCCTTAACGCTGACTTACCTACCTGTTTGTTGACGATTATTTAAAAGAAATTTCTATGGAACTGGAGCAAACAGGCGGAGGTAGTCTTCCTAATTCGCCCATAAGGTCAGCCACATGGGGCCCTCTGATATTAAAAAAGAAAAGAAAAAAAGAGTGTATAATCAATCAAGGATTTCATATACTCAGTTGAGGCTACAAGAATGATGGAGTACATGTAGGTGTTCAATATATTATTTCTATGAAATTAAAGCATGCCAATTGTTGTTATATATATATTATTAAATAATGGTATAATACACTATATTAATAATTTAACCACTACACAAAAGACTGCAAAATAGTATAACCCCTCGTTTGCAGTGACATAAGGTTATTCATCTTTGATAGCTATACTGGGATAGATAACAATTTATGCTAAATAGATAATTTTTGTTTGATTGTCTTTTTTGTTGTTCTCATTAGGAAATATAAAAGTGATCTTTTTGTTGTTTGGTTCACATTGCATAAAGTAAGAATAAGTGATAGATAAGATATGGATAAGAGTTTATGACTTTTTAAATGACAACTATATCACTGCATAAATTATTTGTGTTTAAAAATAAATATGAGAGGTGTGTGTGTGATATGATAAATGTGACAGTTTTTGAAATGTGTGCAGAAAATGTTAAGTGAGATAATTCTTTTAAAATGACAGAAAAGAATATTTTTATCCATTGACATAGATAAGTCTTGATAAGCAATTCCAACATTTTCTTAAAATAATTATCAGACTTATCATAGTTTATCCAGAGATAACTGTCAAGGTTTATTCTTATCAAACAAACAATTTTTTAGGCTATTCTATTATGTTCTTCTCTATCTTTGGCTTATGCTCCACCACAAACGGAGGGCTTCCGATCTCCTGAAGTTTCCTGTAGCAACCAATTAATAAGTGCCACGTGGAAGGGAAAAACTAACTTTTGCTTCCCCCCCCCCCCCCTCCTGAAGTTCATTGTGCATGGCCTGACTATAGGCTGGGTAGGTGACCGCCTAAAGCCACTTCTTCAAAGAGGATTCTCAAATCCAGAATATTTTTTATGTTAAGCTTTTGATATTAAAATCAATGATAATTTTATATCCAGTTTATTTTTCAACCCTAAATTCAATCTACAAGTGTTTTGAATTTTTTTAAAATAATATACTTTATCTAATGCGGTATGTATTTTTACAAAAAATGAAGCATATACTTTAATGAAGTGCAGAAATGCATTTATAAAAATTATGAAAATTTTTTTTCGAAACATATACATTGCTAAGGTGACCGCCTAAAGCCACTTCTTCAAAGAGGATTCTCAAATCCAGAATATTTTTTATGTTAAGCTTTTGACATTAAAATCAATGATAATTTTATTTTTTCCAAATTTTTTTTTCGAAAACTAACTTTTGCTTCTCTTCCCCTCGGTAGTAGCACCTCCCCCCCCCACCCCCCCCCCCCCCCCCCCGGCCCCATAATAACAAAATAACAAAAAGTATAAAACAAAAAGAAGGGAATAACAAGGACTGTTTTTCTGGGGTCACTGTGCATGGCCTGACTATAGGTTGGGTAGGCGACCGCCTAAAGCCACTTCTTCAAAGAGGATTCTCAAATCCAAAATATTTTTTATGTTAAGCTTTTGACATTAAAATCAATGATAATTTTATATCTAGTTCACTTTTCAACCCTAAATTCAATCTACAAGTGTTTTGATTTTTTTTAAAATAGTATATTTTATCTAATGCGGTATGTATTTTTATAAAAAATGAAGCATATACTTTAATGAACTGCAGAAATGCATTTATAAAAATTATGAAATTTTTTTTTCGAAACATATACATTGCTAAGGTGAGTATATGCTCTCATAATTTTTAATCGACGCATATGATATTAGAATTGAAGCTGGAATAAAAACTGTGTGTAACAACACTCTAAATTTTTTTTTTAAAATAACTTGAATATGTCTTCCTATCTATTTTAAATTTAAAATTATAATTTTTCTTTGAAAATGTAATCTTTGTTGACATCATTATGCAAAGTATTTGTTTTGTGATTTTTAAAAAATCTCATCCATATCTTTATATATTTAATATATTTTTAGTATATTCCTATTTTATAGGGATTTATTTATTTTCTATAAAAGAAATGATCTTATTTTTGTGGTTTTTATTTCTTTTTTTTTAAATTTTTTTTGTTATATTTCATTTTTTTTTTTTTTTTTTTTTTTTGCTTAGTCTTGATTTTTTTATTACTAATATAGTTAAAACATTCACATAAAAAAATTTCAATATACATCTATAGGGTCCCATTTTATGAGTTGGCCTAGAGCCCCACCTAGATTTTCTTATCTCAGGGCCGGCTCTGTCACTGTGTATCAATTTTTTTCAAACTCTAGTGATCATACGGTTGTTGTTGTTGTTTTTATTCACTTGTAAAAAAATTAATGATCAGACAACTTATACTTAAATCTTAATCTAATAAGAAAAATTATGGGGATAAATAAGAAGAAGACAGCGCATCACATTTGATATAAAATATAATTAGGGTAAAGTACGGACAATTGTCTTGATTTTGAAATAAAAATGAGGATATTTTTTCCATCTAAAGGCTAGAATATTATTTATCCCCATATTTTATCATAATTTTGACAAATATAAATATTGACAAAATTGATAAATTTTTTTAGTTCATATCTAGTATGTCATGATAGATTTTTATGTAAAATTTTGATTATATAATATTAAAACAAAAGTTTGAAATTAAAATTTTAAATAATTTTCAGGTGTTGATGCATTCAGTTTGTTTTGCAATTTCCTTTGGATTATATAAAAACACTCAATATAATATATACTCCACTATTTCTATATATCTCTACTGTTAAAAAAATAAAAAATATGCATTCAACACACATGAGCGTTTACTTCATAATGTATAAAGGAAAATGTTATGTCCAGTCCCCTATGCAGTCTCATTTGCAATCCACACCATTTTTCTTTTTAAATAAAAACTATCTTATTGAATTATCTACTGTTATATGAAATGAAATATAAACCGAGATACAATAATATATATATATATATATATATATATATACCCGAGTGATAGCGTGCGGCGGGCCGCACGGTGCGGATCCGACGTGGGTCGTCCGATCGCGGGTCCATCGCATCCAACGGTCGATGTGAATCGCATCTGACCATCTGATGCGATGGACCCGTGATCGACGGCCCGTGGTCGACGCCGCACGCGACCGCACGCCGCACCTAATCACTCATCACGGGCATGCGGTCGTGTGCGGCGGACCACGCCATCGATCACGGGTCCATCGCATCAGACGGTCGGGTGCGATTCACATCGACCGTTGGATGCGATGGACCCGCGATCGGACGACCCATGTCGGACCCGCGATCGGACGACCCATGTCGGATCCGCACCGTGCGGCCCGCCGCACGCTATCACTCGGGTGTGTCTCTCTCTCTATATATATATATATATATATATATATATAGGTCGATATATATATATATATATATGCCGGATTAGGTGCGGTGTGCGGTCGGTGCGGGAACGACGTCGTCGTCCGATCGCGGGTCCATCGCATCCAACGGTCGAGATGAATCGCCCCCGACCGTCCGATGCGATGGACCCGTGATCGACGGCCCGTGATCGCGCACCGCACCGACCGCACACCGCACGTAATCGGCTCCCTATATATATATATATATATATATATATATATATATATATATATATATATATATATATATATATATATATATATATATATACGGGGGCGATTACGTGCGGCGTGCAGCGGGTGCGGCGGCGACGTGGGCCGTTCGATCGCGGGTCCATCACATCCAACAGTCGACGTGAATCGCACCCGACCGTCCGATGCGATGGACCCGTGATCGACGGCCCACGATTGACGCCGCACCTGCCGTTCGCCGCAGGTAATCGGCCCTATATATATAATATATATATATATAGTCGAGTGATTCAGTGCGGGAATGCGAGAATGCGGGAAACGACGTCGATCGTTCGATCGTGGGTCCATCGCATCCAACGGTCGAGATGAATCACCCCCGACCGTCCGATGCGATGGACCCGTGATCGACGGCCCGTGATCGCTTCCCGCACGATCGCATTCCCGCACCGAATCACTTCCCTATATGTGTGTGTGTGTGTGTGTGTGTGTGTTATTAGCGTGCGGCGAACGGCGTAGGTGCGGTAGCGATTATGGGCCGTCGATCATGGGTCCATTGCATCGGACGGTCGGGTGCGATTCACGTCGACCGTTGGATGCGATGGACCCGCGATCGAATGGCCCACGTCGCGGCCGCACCCGCCGTTCGCCGCACGTAATAATTTTCATATATATATATATATATATATATATATATATATATATATATTCTTTTTAAATAAATGAAATGTTTTTTTACTCCATAGTCAATACATTATGATAGACTTCTATAAATAGCGCAGTATAGGGTTGGAGAATAAACTAAAAAAAATGTACTTCATTAATGGTAGACAAGGCTTAACTTAAAGTTTTCTATGATTGTTATATTTCTCAAGTCACTTGGAGTGATTTTAAGTTGTTTGGTATGAGTTTTAATAAAATATGTTTTACATAATGTTTTCACAAAATTAATTTGTCCTTCATGGTGGGTTTGGCAAGAGATTTTAATAAGTTGGAGTGCTATTGAGTTTTTTGTGATCAGTATTTTTTTAACAAGTGAATAAGAACACCAACAACAACCATCTAATCAGTAGGGTGTTTTTTATATATATATAAAATTGACACGTAGTGGACCCTAGAAAAAATTGTCTTAGTGATTCCTTTTTTTTATTATAATTTTTGTTATTTATTATATTTAGGAGAGGGGGGGGGGGTGTTTTGTCAAAATGTTACACGTAAAGAAGTGGGATCCATGAGAACTGCGGCTACCGAGGTGAAAAGAAGTGGAGGTTAGTTTTTCTCTTCCACGTAGCGCGTATCAATTGGTTGCTATAGGAAACTTTAACTTTCCTGTAGCTAACCACAGAAAATCAGAAGTCAAATGGATGGGTTAGGTATTACACGCATTAGACAATTTGATTGTCTAACGTGTTCTTCATTTCCTGACTATCTGAATTTTTTTTTGTTTATGATTGATATATTTTATAAGATTTTAAAATTAAAACTAAATTTAAAATGCAATTAAATTCTATTTTTTTTTTATAATTTAATTAATTTGTATATCTCAAAAAAAAAAAAAAAAAATTTGAACGGTCATAAAAGTTTTTGATAATCAAATTGTCCAAACGTCCGAGTTTAACACGATCCCAAAAGAATGTGCCCACGACCCACCAAAAGTGGCTCAAAATGAATGAACCGTGTCCGATTAGTCAATGGCGACACCATGTCATCCTCTGTCCTCACTGCATATAAAATGACTCAAACACCCTTATCAAATTCCAAACAAACCCTCCCCAGCAAGGGCTTCATCGTCATTTCCCACCTTACAAAAACAACGTGCGCCACAACCCAATGGCCCCCAAAACAGCTCACATTACACATGGGCGTAAAATCCACGCGAGTGGTGCCAAATCAACACTTAAAATACACCCTCACCCCCCTCTCCCTTCCAAAAATTCACTGACACACACCTCTCTTACGATACACCCGCCACCATCGACGAAAAGATGCAGTCGCTGCAGGAGAAGGCGAGCCGGCTGAGCGGGGTCGCGCCGGAGGACGCGTTCGCCATTGACGACGGGACGAACCTCTATCAGAAGCTCGGCCTCCAGACCTTCATCGACCTCTCCACGAACTTCTACAACAGGTCGGTCGTCCCCCTCTCCCTTCGTTGTTCATTCTTTTGTCTTCTAGGGGGAGTTTTGGATCTGAAACGGTTAGGGTTTGTGGATTTTGTTAGGGTTTATGAGGATGAGGAGGAGTGGTTCAGGGGGATATTCGCGGGATCGAAGAAGGAGGAGGCGATACAGAACCAGTACGAGTTCTTCGTTCAGAGGATGGGAGGGCCTCCGATGTTCTCCATGAGGAGAGGTTCGGTTTTTGACTTGTTCGTGTTTTATTGAAATCGTGTTCTTCATTTTTGTTTTTGTTTGGATCTGGTGATCTGTGAAGGCGTGTGTTAGGAATGATGCTTTGAATGGACGGTGGGTGATTTTAGTGATTTTTTTAAGTAGATAGATAAAGCATTTGACTCCTCTTTGGTATTAGTGTAGATGCGGAATATGGATAAATATGCTTAGGTACATGTGGGTATAGCTATGTCATAATAGATATAAATAAACTGATATTGGTAATATAGATCCGAAAAAATAATCTTATTTCACACAATTTATTTCACACGGGGCTCACGTGTCAAATTTTTTAATCACTTTTTATAAATCCATATTTATATCTTATTTATTTACTATCTACAATTTATGAGTGGTCTTTTAAATAAAAAAAAAAATTATTATATTTATCAATAAGAATAATTTAAAAATAATTAAATAAAAAATGATTTATTGTTCTGTTAGAATTTCTACATTGAATTATACAATCTTAAAATAACTATTGTCGCTGCCAAAAAGTGCTTCGGATTTTGGACTTGTATAATATTTTGGGATTTTTTTAATAAACAAAATATATTTAAAAAAGTTTAAAGTTTCTCCGAATTTGCTTTTTCGTTTTTCGAGTCTTTTTTTGCGGTTGGTCCCACAAGTGGGAGGGGGTTGTCACACTAGCATTGAAAACATGTTAAAATTGAGTTTGTGTTTGTATTTGTGTTTGTTCCTTTTTTGGTACAAGTGGCCCGACGAGACCAAGTGATGACACATAATCCCAAGTCCTAACTTACATTAATAACTTCAATTCTGGTGTTAGGGAGACTAGAACATTGTGGGTCAAAAGTCCACGTTAAGCGGTGAAACAGGGACATCAACCTCTTTTTCACCTTGCTGTTGGTGTGAGGTTAAGATTGAAATTAAGAAAGAAGATTAGGATTGGAGATTTGTGGGTACTATATGGATGAGAGGTGCACAGATGGGATGATCTAGATTTGTTGGATAACATGTTAGACATAACTTCGTATACAGCCCCACCTACAATTTGCACTTGTCTTGATTTTTTTAAAATATACATCTCATTTAAGTATCTATTTTTTTATAAAATTAAATATATACTCTAATGAATTGTATGAACCCATTTAGATAAAATGTGAAATTTCCAATGTGATGATGTGCATACCTAGGTGGATAACGATCGAGGTATATAAGACTGCATGTGGGGTTGTAAACAGGATTGTGTGCAATATCTTTCTTTTGGTAATTTATTAGAATTTTACCAATTTGGTTCACAGATAGCTTATTCGAGCATAAACAAATTTTTCTGGTGATTGCTGATTTTTGTGTTTGGATTATTTTTTGTATTTGTTGTTTGTTCTGCTAGAATATAGGTTAGTTCTAGATGAAGGAAAAAGAAAAAAACTATATGCCTCCCCAATTCTAGGTTGACTATCGTTCTTTATTTTGATTTATCAGAATATAAACAAATGTGTCCTTTTTTCCAGGATTAAGTATAGTTTATCTATACTAAACAAACGTATTTTTTTGAGGATTAAATATATTTTTCCCATATCCCCATTCCACAACCTCATTCCTGAAACAAATGGTTTTATCCAATGTTTTGCATGCTTAAAGAGGGTATTTGAAGAGGCTATATTGTTGTATAAACTATTGCATGAAAGTTCCAATGAAGAGTCATCTCAATTCGGAGTGAAGTCTTACCTTGCTTAGTATGTGTACAGTCCTTAGCAATTTGTAGCATAAATGGTTAATAGAACATAAGACTTTGATTTTAAGTAACTTTTATGATCATTTTCAATTCACATAATGATCATTTTTGAACTGCAAATGGATTAGCATGTGTGGGAGCTGTAAAACATTGGAAGGAGGGGTACCAGTTTAGACACGTGAACCCGATTCTTTGTTTTTCTCATTGAACCACCAAATTGAGAGAGTGAGAAGCATGGCAATTTTTTGAGCAACCTCTGAGACAACCTTGCTTGATTAGATGGATTTGTAGCGGAGTGTTTATCTTCTCATTATTAGAAAGAGGTTTGAGCTTCTGGATCAACCACCCTATTTAATTGGGTTCTTTTATCTATATAATTAATCTTGCTCTTAGATTATGAAAATGAGTGCCATTACCGTCGGTTGTTATTCTAGAACTGTGACTGTCATGACCACTTAGAATCACTACTGTAAAATACTCGTTTGGACGAGGACTTCCAAACACATCGTAAGCTAAACCTGTACTGATGAATAACCAACCCGCAATGAATAGGGAAGGTACAGTAATGCTATGAATAACCCAGTATCGAATACTGAGCTCCACATATATAGTCAAAAGGGGATCGATTCCGTGAAAGATGGGATCAATCAGTAAATCTAACACTACTGAGATTTCATCTTTGTGAGATAGTCAATATTGTACCGAAGGTGTATTTAGAGTATACTGAATCAATATAGCTATCCTTCCTCTGACACCAACAATGCAATTTCCAGTGGTAAAAAAAAAAACTGAGACATAATTCCCTTATTCCTTTATTAATAGAAAATTCTTCAAATTTCTTTCCTTACCATGGTTCTGCAGTATAGGTCTTCCTATTGCCGAGTTCGAAATAGAAAATAAAGATTTTGGTAAAGTGTGAGTTGTCGGCACGCGACTTTGAATAGTTCATGTTTTTTAAAACACTCAAAGATAATTTCTCAATTAAAAAACATTATAATAAATATAATTTATATTCCCCATAAATGTAGAAGGCAACATCTTCCAAAATAATTGTCATTCAATCTCTAAGGAGCGATGAAATTGCCGCCTTTGTGTTCTCCCTATATAATTCTATTGTGTTGGAAGATGCTTTCATTATAAGTTAACCAAATACTCTAACATACTGCATGTAGAATCAACCATTGAAATTTGGCAAGATTGCTATGATCGCCTTGTTTCACTTTGTCCAAAACCATCACTACATTCCCTCGAGATCATTGAAGGAACAAAAAGATCCAAGAACCTTGCCCACCTTCTCCCAAATCTTTGCGCTAAAGAAGAATTTGAAGAAGAGGTGGTCCCTTGTTTCCACCTCAACACCACAAAACACACAAGAAATGATACCATTGTTCGCCCATATATCTCGATCGAACTTGGTGAGGATTTTGTCGATAGAGAG